>JAUMHM010083337.1:0-13405 GCA_032362435.1 Melikaiella ostensackeni
TTAAGGCCGATAGAGCCTTAAGTAAATAAATTTCCTTTTTCATTTGAAATCAAAAACAAATTTAGTAATTTTTACATAAAAAAACATATAATACCGAGCGCGAAGCGCGAGATCCACACGTTTAGGAGCTTGAAACGCGCGGCGAGAATCTGCCCGCGACGCGGGCACATTTTTCAAAATTATTTTTCAATAATAAATGTAATCAGGTTCAAAATTGAGTTCACTGATTTAAATATAATATTTAAATTCTCATATTGTACAATTATTAAGGTAATATAATTATCATTTTTGAGTCCTTTCCGTCATCTATAGATTTCAGTCGTCAATGTCAACTGATTGCAAAGTTCACTATCATTGTTGCGTTAACATTTTAATTAACCTCTGTAATTGGTTATTACAAAGGCAGATTAGTTTGAACTGTTCGGAGTTCATGTGATCCTCAACCATATTCAATATGAAAAGTTTTTACACTTGCCGTTTTTCTACAGAACATTACTAAAGGATGATGTGGAAATTTGTGAAGCACAAAATTAAAATCATCTTCGGAATCCTTTTTAAAAAAACAAATTTTTGGAATTTTTTTCATAATTTTCAAATTCTGGAGACTGTTATCAGTCGTTAAACATTGAATATGAAAGTTTCATGGAAAAATTTTGTAAAATGAACACGTGGCACTTTATGAGTAATGTAAATATACCTTATGAATGACATTTACACCTCCATAGAACGGCAGGTATTCACTTCACAAGATTTTTCCATTAGATTTTCTTACTCAATTTCAAGTAATAATAATGCCCAGCATTCATAATCTGCAAATTCTTTAAAAAAATTCCAAAAATTTGATTTTTGAAAAAAGGACCCCACGGATGATTTTCATTCTGAGCTTGAAAAACATCGTCTTGTAGTCACATTCTGCAAAAAACCGTGAGTGCAAAGACTTTTAAGTTCAAATTGGTTAAGGCTCGCCGTGAGCGAATTTAGATGGAATTCAATAGTTTGAGGAAAAGTGATTTTTTGCTAGTTTTCAAATTTAAATGATCTCAATTGAATTGATTTAAATTTATAGAAATAATTTGAAAGTAGTAAAAAATTCTCCTTAATCAGCCATATAAACTCATTTGAATTTGCAAATCCACATAAGGAGTCCTACTCGCACTATCGTTTTTACACATGTGAAAAACTAAAATGTGTTCAATTGGTAATTTACGATTAACAGAAGATGCACATGAATCGTTTGAAGTTCTAAAGAAAATGGAGTCTGAAAGACCTCAGAATCAATAGTCAAGTACCGTAAGCAGGGGCTAAGCGGCTCATTTGTGGGAAAAGCGGCACACACTTCATTCTACATTTAAAAGGCGATAATGCTTCTTCTACGTTTTTCAATTTAAGTTTTGAGATTGGTAGTTCGAAGCCTTTATCCTAGAAGAAGCAAATATGGCATTCAGAAATGCAGAATGAAGGGCGCGCTTTCTTCCAAATGCGCCGCTTAGCCCCGGTTTACGGTATAGATTCCCTGTCATGTAAACGAATCTGGAGCATAAAGATGACGCTTGATCAAGTATGATGAATTGTGTACTGCAGATTACGCACTTCGTAATTCAATTGTACTAAATGGGAAGTTGTAATAAGTAAATTTGAATAGTAAAATGCAGATAAATGAAAAGATATAGGTACATTTAATTGTATTCTTAAAATTCAACAATAAAACTTAGAACCTATTTTTTAAGATATAAAGTAGGCTTGCATTTAAATCAATTTAAATAATTCTGTTTATTACAATACTGAAATTATGCTCAATTATGTTCAAATTGTAGTACGAAATTAAATATACATTTGATATTGTATTATCAACAAAAATAAGTAAACCTCGCTTTAATTATATAATTCTCTAAGAAATCAATAAAACCTGAATAATATGCAAAAAATGAAACAAGTCTGTGAATTTGCAGACTTTTTTTTAATGAGAATGGGAAAATCAATGTAACGTAGTTGTGGGGTGACAAATATTCATTATATTCATTAAAAAAAGATTATAAGTACTGAATTAGATAAAGAAAAGTTATTTAAAAAGGCAGGGTTGCTACAAAAAGCCTGAAGAAGACCCACAAAATACATTTGAAAAAACTACAATAGAGAATTTGCAAGCATTTAAAGAATATTTTCATTTCAAAGTTTAAGATCTCTAAAAACTTGACGAGAACACTTGTTTTTTTTTTTGAACACGTATTACGTATCTTAGATTGCTTTGCCAAAAATGACGGTTTGTAATAAAAAATAAAAAATTCGAAAACACATTTTTGCCCAATTTGGAATATTTGGAAAATGTGCAAAAAACATGTTTTTTTGATTGAGTTAAATGATTTTGGGAAAAGTTGAGTAAGTCGAACATGAAATTTCTTTAGCTTGAATTAAAGAAACATGCTACTTTTTTTTTTATTGAACAACAATTTTTTCGTTGTGCTCAAAGCGTTCCAAAATCATGATCTTTACATTTTTTGAAATAAAGTAAAAAAATTTTCTTTCAAGAAAGAAAAATAATAGCATGTTCCTTCGATTTAAGCTGAATAAGAAACTTGAGATTCGACGTATTCAGTTTTTCCAAAAAAGTGTGCATTTTAACTCAATCGTACATAGCTCTTTATCAATGTTCGCTAGAAAAAACTGTACATATAACAAATTCGCTACCATTTTTAAATTAATGAGTATTTTATTTTAATTTTCAAGTAAAGAGAACGAACAGAAGATATTAACTGATTTCAAACTTTTTGAAATTTTTTTCGTATCGCAGACCGCAGATTGTATTCCCTCAGCCGATTTCGAAATCGAAAAAACAAAAACATTTTTTCGCACCACTCTATCCAGACTTATGGTTCACTTAAATCTAGTAGGTCCTTAAAAACTTGAGAAGCTTCAAAAAAAATATCAAGGTTTAAAATTTGGTTTCTAAATTCCATTCTTTTAAATTAATGATTATTTATTTAATTTATCATTTCAAGCGAATATATTCAATTTTTTGTTTTAAAAATAGATTCATTATTGTATTCATTATATTACTCTACAATTTATTTTCAAAATCAATTTGTTTAGTTCTGCTGGATCGTATTTTTTCCTGAATCGTATGATCACAATTCACCACCCTTTTCTAATCGGTAAGGAAATATTTTTGGTAAATCGGAAAATAATGGCTCCTATGATTCATCGTTACTGCTAACCTATAGTTGGCAATCTGCATAACCTCTTCAATATAAACATTTGCCGAGATCTCAAATTATGCTTAAAACGGGTTCAATCATTTTTCGTTTTCTGGGTAGTGCTTTGTAATACAAAAATCAGGTAAAATGTGCTCGTATTCGATTATCCAACTTCGAAACCGGTTCAATTCGGTTCATTAGGCTTCCACCCCTCCTGGAAAAATGTATCGCATGCCTATTTAATGAGAAACTCCCACTATAAGTTTCACAGTCAGAAGCTACAATAGTTCTAACAGACATTTACTGGCTTAGATTTGCTGCATCTCATTGCAGGTCTCCGTTAGGGTGAGTCGAACAAATTAATTTTTTCAATTCTAAAAATCCACGGTGGCTCAAAGTTTGTATATGCTACAAGAAGTTTATTCTGAAAATTTGAGTCTGATGAAAAAATAATTGAGATATCGCAAGCGTATTCAAGTTTTAAACAGCGAATAACGCAACATTTTTTTCCTGACACATTTGTAAATTTTGATGATTTTTGCCTACTAGAATTTGTAGTCTTTATTATTTTAAACATATCCTATGTGATAAAAATGAAGAATTTATTTCAAAGGATTACAAAATTCTACTAAAACTGACCAAAAAAGTCTCTAATTTACATTTTTCTCCAATTTAAACACCCTTAAAATCCACCAAAATAGTACTAAAAACCTGATAAAATGACAAGTCCCTCGAAAAAATATACCCCTTAAAATAAAACCAAGGAACTTATAACAGTAATATTTTTCACTGAGTTATGACCGAAAATATGTACACATTTTTTTTGCAAAAAATGAATAATTGATTAGATTTTTTCTCTTTTTTTTCTACTTTGTACTTCTCTCGGATAAATTTCTATCATAAAGGCGTGTTCTATGCAACAGTAGGATTATATTTTCATATATTTTAATTAATTCAACTAGAATAAAATATTGTCCTCCTATTGTGATTTCTTATTTTTGGGAAACCCGCTATAATTAATAGTTGAAAAGTCATGAAACTGTTAATTAACGAAATGGTTTTCACTATTACGCCTGAGTTGTAACGAATTTTCGTTGCTGTAAAAAAAAGTTGTGATCTAATTTTACTAATGGTATCTTTAAAGTTCAGAGTATTAGAGAGCATTTTTGCTGGTACTCAAAATCCAAAATTGTCGGGGGGATGGGACAACACATTTTTTTAAACAATAATATTTTTTGAACAAATCTTTTTCATTAGTTAGCATTTGCAGAATTGCCTAAAGCAAAGTAATACTTTACGAAAAATGTTTATTTAGATTTAAAAGATCTATTCATTTTCAACAACAAAATCGTTATAAACCATAATTTTTCCCTTCCTTACACTTCACCGAAAAATCTTTAAAAAAATAAGTGTAAACATTTACTTCAATTTCGATTTCATTTCGATTTGCTTAGAGAATTATAAAATGCAAAAAAACAATATATATATATATATATATATATATATATATATTAGGGTGGTTCAAAGAACGTTTTTCAGTCTAGAGAGAAAGATCCCCCCCCCCCAAAAAAGTTGTCTTTTCCGGAGAAAAAATCCATATTCTTTTTTCGATATTTCAATATTAACACCTGCCACCGGGCACTTGAAAATCCCATATATTTAACATAGGAAAATTTTGGATTTTCGAAAAATTGGACTGATACTTTAGGGTTTGATCGAAAGCTGCCAAAATAAAAAAAAACTACACTTTTACGTATCATTGTTCATTTTCAGCACTTTCTGCTATACTTTTTAATACAAATAATCACTAATGGACAATTTGAATATCCCTCATGAATTTTTGAACAATTTTCAATTGTTCAAATAAATTTAACTTATTCAAACAATTTTTTCTCCCAAACACTGTAACAAATAATGGTATTTCCTGTATAAAATGTCATAGTTGATCATTTTTTGGAGTAGCAAATAAAAATTGTTTAAACAAATAGAAATTCGTTAAACATTAGAAGAAAAGTATCAAAGTTATGTAAGTATTCAACAATAAGTAGTATAGGAAACCAATTTGCGAAAAAAGTGAACTATTACATTTCATTCAGAAAATACGATTATTTTTTACATTTTTTGGGAAAAAATTATTGTTCAAATAAGTTGTTTCTTCTAAAAAATTGAAAATTGGTTAAAAAGTCATGGGGGGTATCCAAGCTGTCTATTAGTAGTTATTTGTATTGAAAAATACGGCAGAAAATGCTGAAAATTAACAATAATACGTAAAAATGTAGTTTTTTTATTTGTGAGTCATATTTGGGGCGTTGTGAGGGGGGAGGGTTAAAAATGAAAGTTATTGATATGGTTTTGTTCCGTAGACACTCCTCTTTAGTCCCTGAAAAATTGGGCAACAATTTGACATATATATATATAAGACAACTGTAGTTAATTTTAGGAGAGGATTGTGCAAATAAAAATAAGCTGAAAGATCCTGCAAAATTTTTGGGTCTAATGCTTATTTTGGGCACAACAAAGGGTGCAAGTTGTATGTACGTAGGAGCATGTGAGGCGCGCACTCACCGTGTCAGACAGTTCCCCCACCAAAGCGGTCGACGAGGCGTGAGCGACACTAACCAATAAA
The DNA here is from genome assembly GCA_032362435.1 of Melikaiella ostensackeni. Lineage (NCBI taxonomy): Eukaryota > Metazoa > Arthropoda > Insecta > Hymenoptera > Cynipidae > Melikaiella > Melikaiella ostensackeni. Next base: position 5,818 of record JAUMHM010083337.1, read on the forward strand.
AATGACCTATGTCCTCGCTGAATGCGACATATCATTTCCGAAGTACTAATCAATGCTGAACACGAATCTGGCTTCCGTTTTTTGCTACCAGATCAAGCTTGATAGATATTTGCAATAAAAATTTGCATTAAAAAATTGTTTAACCATTCTTTTAGAGGGCGAAAAATGTTTTTCCGCCCTCACCGCAAATGATGCCGATGCGTTTTTAGCGCAGTTTGCAAATCTCGTGTTACTTCAGCGATATCTATAACGCTTTCGGAGATAATCTTGAGAAACTGAAAAAAGTGCGAAAAATTTATTCAAATTTCAATGCACTGTCATTCAGGATATATTTACTTTTTTGACATAAGCTATGGGTCGATTTGTTTGTCTTTGTATAAAGAATAATTATTCGGAAAATAATTCAAATTAGGATGATCTGCTTCTGAGATATCTTGAAAAATGTGCACCCTTTTTTCAATTTCTAAAAACTTGTGCTAAATGCAGTACTGAGCATCAGATCTTCATTTCTTCATCTTAAAATGAACGACGTTTGCTTGAGCGAATATGTTTTATGATAGGGTTGTCACGGATGAGACTCCAACAATAATTAGCAGGACTACTCGTCCTTCATTTATCCTGATATCTCTTCTCAATAGTTGCTATATCTTCGTGGAATCTTTCTCCGTGCTCGTCACTGACTAATCCCAACTTTCCAGGAAAGAAATCTAAGTGTGAATGTAGAAAATGTATCTTCAATAACATACATACTATACTTACATTCAGACCTTGAAATCGTGTCAACATTTCATTCACATACCGCTTGCAGTACTTAGATTTATGATTTCCTAGAAAATTTTGAAGCACATCCTTTACGGATAACCAGGGTTTCCTCTCTTCACTGCTCAAGCATTTGTCGAATTCTGAGTCTTGCATAAGTGCACGCATTTCAAGCCCCATGAAAAACCCCTTCGTTGATTTTCGCTTCGCTAAGTTTTGGGAATTTTCATCTCAGATAGGCAAATACGTTTCCGTTTTGAGTTATTACTTTTACAAAGTTCTTGACTATCCCGAGTTTGATATGTAGAGGCGGCAGAATAACAATTTTAAGGTCCACCAAAGGGTCTTGAGCGACGTTTCTTTGTCCTGGTTTGAAAGAGTCGCGTTTGGACCAAACCTTGACAGTATAATGTTTGTTCCTAGCACGGCTGTCCCAATAACATAAGAAGCGACAATACTTCGTGTATCCTGCCTGCAGTCCTAATAGAATAGCAATTTCATCAATCAACAGATTGGCTAACAGTTTGTATGGTAATGTATTTTCAAAAGAAGCATTATTATAACATCGTAGCACTCTTTTAAACGTGAAGCATAGGCAGCAAGTGTGGAAGCAAACTCATTGCCATTATGCAGAAGAACGCCTTTCAGACTAGTCTTATTTGAACCGATGAATGAACGCCATTAGCTGACTGTGTGCTTATGTCCGACAACTTTCATCAATTCATTCACGTATTTACAATAAATAAGACAGTCCACCTTGGAAAAAAATTTGGTCAGATCTTCTTCGCGATCGTGATAGGAAATTCTCACATTTTCGTCCAATAAATTCTTTTCCTTCAATCGATATCCCAGAAATTCAGTCTTATCTTGCGATAGATCAAGATCTCTTATGAGCTCGTTCAATTTAGCTTGATCGAATGAGATCGGTAATTTTTCCAAACGTTCCGGTTCTGGTTCATCTCTTTCAGAACTAAGACGCTTATTTTCAATAACATCTAAGCTATTTTCTGCTCTAAGCACGAGTATAAAAAGTCGCTTGACCACGGATGGGGCATCAGCATAAGCAATCTATTGCCTATTCTTTGCATTGAAGCCCTTCATAAGTGTGGTATCACAGAAATAACCATTAACATAATGATTTTGCGATCATTCCAAATCATTGGTGTACAGAAATTCAGATTTGGATCATTTCTTCTACTTGCAGACCTCAGTTCAATCGCACAAGTAGGACAGCAATATTGCTGTTCCCATGACTGATTCACATTTTTAATGAATTTTACCGCTGGATAACCGATATCCTGTTTTAATCGCGTCGGTTAGTGGTTGTCTTTGGTTTGTTGGTATATAAGGACCACAAACGAAACAGAAAAAATTGGCATCATTCCTACACCTATCCGACATTTTCTTAGTTTATTTCAACTCAACAACAAAAATTTAATTCCTATTGTATATGTACAGACCTTATATCTACTGGCTCAAAGCTGAAAACACAAATACGTTTGCCTTATTTCTATTGAGTTAAACATAAAAACACAAAAACACAAATGGTAGAAACCCGACAATGGAAAGAAAAGTGAATGTATTCACTATGATTGAAGATAAGTTTCACCGAAGAGATCCACACAAGATTGATTCATTGGAATTTAGAAACACATAACAATGTGAGTGATCGTCTTATGTTTTAGAACTGCATGAAATTCAGAAATAAATGACAATGTGAGTGATCGCCTTATGTTTTAGAACTGTATGAAATTCATGAACAAGTAACAATGCGATTGATCGTCTTATGTTTTAGAACTGCGTGAAATTCAGAAACAAATAACAATGTGAGTGATCGTCTTATGTTCCACAGTTCAATATCTAATGCAAAAAACAGTATTGAGTACAAGTTTTCGGAAATTTAAAAGAAGGGTGCACATTTTTCATGATATCTCAGAAACGGATAATCCGAATTCTAATTTTTTTCCAGATGATTATTGTTCATGAAAGAACGAACAAATCGACCTAAAGTTTACTTCAAAAAGTAAATATATCCTGAATTACAGTTCTTTCTATTTTTTGAGAATATCTCAGATACCGTTATAGATATCGCTAAAGTACGACGATATTCATGAACTGCGTTAAAAACGCAACGACATGACCTGCGGTGATGGCGGACAAACATTTTTTGCCCTTTACAAAAATTGTTAAACAATGTTAAATTGGAATTTTCAACTGCGAATATCTATTGAACTAGACCTGATAGCAAGAAATGGAAGCCAGGTTCGTGTTCAGAATTGAAAACTGCGTCAAAAATGATATGAGTTTGATCAAATTGAAAACTCGTTTTGCATGACTTGTTTCGCACAAATATAATTGTCATCAATTATTATCAATAGTAGGAAGGCTAAAAACCTTTGGTAATATGAGATTGTTATAACAATCAAACAGCCTTTCATTCCACCAGTATCCATTGATTTCTACTACCTAAGAGCCAAATTGGTAAAATCAATACAAATGCAAAGTAATTTCTATGAAGAATAAAAATACTGGTTTACAGCAACAAAATATTCAGTATCTTTGAATTCGACAGTACCTGGAGTCCATAAAAATATTGTAAAGTCGAAATTGTTGTGAACAATTGGAAAATTTCTATTTGCTTACAGATATGTAGGTCGCGTCTCGACTAAGAAATACACGACAAACACACGCATTAACTTGGAAGGATGGAATAAGATTTTTTATCAGACATATTACCCACTGACCCTTCGACGTTCCTCATAAGCCATTCTTTTTGTATCGGATGGGACATTCATACAATTGTAACAAGAATATCTCGCAATCCAAAAGCATTTCAAAAATCATTTAGAATGTGCACTTGTAACTAGAGCTGTTTGATTCATTAGAAATATTATTGTATAGCTTATTACAGTTTTCTTGCAACAGTCACTCAAGTGGGTGTATCGGATGGGACAAGAAAAACCCCCACCATCTGACACTTGACTACATTTCTTCAGAAATCTGTTCCATTGTATGAGACTATATAGTTGGAATTTCTTAAAGAGATTCTATGAATACGATGTTTAGACCTCATATACTAATTTTGCTTGGAAGTCGTTCCGATTTCTCACTAAGTAATGTATTATTTGTATCGGATGGGACGTATCAGGTGGGACGCAATAGTGTTAGTCCATATTTCAAGGATCACAATTGTTGAGAAAATTAATTTCATTATTTATATTTCTTAACAAAGCTTTTCTGTTATCCAAACATAAGTCACAAGTATTCAGAAATAATCGTATACATCCGAAAAGGTCACCCAAGAATATTGACTTTCAACTGGGATGCAAAAGAAACTCCTAGGCAAAGTATCAAGCCAATATTCTTCAGGGTGACCTTATCGAAAGTATACTCCAAAAACAATGTGTCGGATGGGACACATATTCAAACATGATTTTCCATATCATAAAAATTAAAAGTAGTTTTCTCACTCACAAGTTCATTATGGTTGAATGATTTTGCTTACTTTCAGAAAATTTTAATGACAAGAAAAAATTTCTATTGTTTTAAACACAACTTAAAAAATTTGTTTGTATCAAATGATTCACCCAACACAACGCAGATAAGAAACTGATTATATTAATGCTCACCCAAGTAATCAAGAAACAAAGTAGTTAAAATAGAGTTCAGGGCACGATCTTGCAGCCATGAACTATGGAATGACAATACAACGTCTGTTCACATTTGTAAACGTGATAGAAATAGCTGTTTTTCAGCTCGGTAGAGAGTCTGCAACCCTTCAGTTGCGTTGCGTCAGTTAAAACATATAAAGTATAAAAAAAAAATTATAAAATATACTCGGGGCTGAAAGAGTGAGCTTTTCTTATGATAAGAAATAGTTCATTTCATTATTTCAATAATTTTTTTTTGGGTGTCAGGTGACAGCTTTAAAAAAATGGCTGAATAGTAACCCAGATCACCTTCACAAAACTTCAGATTGTGCTCTGAACTAAACAACAATAATGAAAAACCCCTAAGATTCAACCCTAGTACTTAAAATAAAACAATTTCAAAGTGTCTTCATGTAAAACAGCTATAAGTTTCTTAAATTGAGAACAGTCGCCCGGTCACCTTCATGAAACTCCAGGCTATAATGACATCTCACAATCATATTTAAAACCCTCCAAAAACAACCCCTATCACTTTTAACGAAAAAATTTCAAAGTGTGTCTATGCAAAAAAGCTTTAAAATTTTTTAATTTGAAATAGTCGCCCACATCACATTTGTGAAATTCCAGACTATGCGCTCAACCTCACAATAATATTCAACATTCGCCAAACATTAATCACTATTTTTTTTAACGAAACAATTCCAAAGTGTGTTTATGCAAAACAGCCATAACACTTCTAAATTGAAAATAGTCGCCCAGGTCACCTTCGTAAAACTCCAGGCTATTTTCTCAACCTCACAATAATATTAAACATCCGCCAAAAATGAACCCCTATCACTTTTAACGAAACAATTCCAAAGTGTGTCAATGCAAAACAGCCATAACACCTCAATTTTATTCCTGCCAAACAGAGTCTTTTCAAATTATTGCACCGACCCTACAAGTTTCAGCACTACAAGGGTTAGGGCTCCCAGTTCGGGAATAAGATCGATATTCGAACACCACCTGTAAAAATAGAGATAGGTTATTTCCTTTTCGGATTGGCTTATCAGTTTGGTACCTCCGACAAAAGAGCCAAAATTAAATTTTACTTGGCACGAATACACTTTTGTTCAATTTGCTCGTTCGTAACACAGGCTCTAATCTCATGTCACAGTATTATACAAAAACTCCCAAAAACAAACCCTATCACTTTTAACGAAAAAATTCCAAAGCGTCTCTATGCGAAACAGTCAAAAAAAATTTTAATTGTAAATAGTCGCTCAGGTCACCTTCATGAAACTCTAAGCTATATTTTCAAGTCACAATGATACGAGTATTCTACAGCATCCAAAAACAATCCTTACCACTTTTAACGAAACAATTCCAAAGCGTGTTAATGCAACACAGCTATAATATTTTTAAATTGAAAATAGTCGCTCAGGTCACCTTCATGAAACTTCAGGCTATGATCTCAACCCTACAATAAAATTAAACAAGCCCCAAAAACAACTGCTACCGATTTTAACGGAATATTTCTAAAGGTGTCAATGCCAACAGCCATAAAATATCTAAATTGAAAGCAGTCGCCCAGGTCACCTTTGCGATACTCAAGGCTATGTTCTCGATCCCAAAATAATATTCGACAACCCCCAAAAGCAACCCCTGTCAATTTTCATGAAACAATTGCAAAGTTTCTCCATGCAAAACAGCTATAACATTTTTAATTTGAAAACAGTCACCCAAGTTACATTCACAAAAATCTATATTATGTTCTCAACCCCACAATAATATTCAACATCCTCGAAAAACAGCGCCTATTACTTTTATCGGAACAGTGCCAAACTGTCTCCATGCAAAACAGCTATAACATTTTTAAATTGGAAATAGTCGTCCAGGTTACCTTCACGAAACTTCAAGCTATGTTCTCAACACACAATGATATTCAACAACCCCCAAAAACAACTCCTACCACTTTTATTGAAACAATCCCAAAGAGTGTCAATGCAATACAGTAATAACATTTTTAAATTGAAAATAGACACCGTCACTTTCGTGAAACTCCAGACTTTGTTATCAACCCCACAATCATATTCGAAAACCCCCAAAATAACCCCTACCATTTTTAATGAAACAATTGCAAAGTGAGTTAATGCAAAACAGCCTTAACATTTTCAAATTAAAAATAGTCAGCCATAGCACCTTCATGAAACTTCAGGTTATGATCTCAACCTCACAATAATATTCAACATCCCCAAAATTAATCCTTAGCTTTTTTAACGAAACAATTCCAAAATGTCGTCATGTAAAACGGCTATAAAATTCTTAAATTTAAAATACTTGCCCAGGTAACCTCAATGAAACTCCACGTTATAATGTCAATACACAACAATATTCGACAACCCCAAAAAATTACCCCCACCACTTTTAACGAAACAATTCCAAAGCGTGTCAGTGCAACACGTCAATAAAATTTTCAAATTTAAAATAATCGCCCAGGTCAACATCGTGAAACTCCAGGCTATGACCTCAACCACACAATAATATTCAAAGACCCCCAAAAACAACCCCTACCACTTTTGACGAAAAAATTCCAAAGTGTATCAATGCAATACAGCTATAACATTTTTAAACTGAAAATAGCCGCCCAGGTAACCTTCATAGAACTCCAAGCTATGTTCTTAACTCATAATAATATTCAACAACCCCCAAAATTAACCCCTAGAACTTTTAGCGAAACAGTTCCAAAATGTCGTCAGGTAAAACAGCTTATAAAATTTTTGAATGAAAATAGTTGCCTACATCACCTTCATGAAACTCCAGGCTATGATTTCAACGCACAACAATATTCAAAAACCCCAAAAACGAGGCCTACCACTTTCAGCGAAACAATTCCAAAGTGTGTCAATCAAAAACAGCAATAAGATTTCTAAATTGAAAGGAGTCGCCCAGGTCACCTCCGTGATACTCAAGGCTATGCTCTCAACCTAAAATAATATTCAACAACCCACAAAACGACCCCTATCTCTTTTAATAAAACTATTCCAAATTGTGTCTTTGCAAAACAGCCATAAAATTTTTAAATTGAGAATTGTTGCCCAGATCGCCTTCATGAAACTCCAGGCTATGTTTTCAACTCTACAATGATACTCACCAACCCCAAAAAATAACTCCTATCACTTTTAACGAAACAATTCGAA
>JAUMHM010083339.1:0-13400 GCA_032362435.1 Melikaiella ostensackeni
TGAGAAATAAACTCTGAAGTTAGAAGAAAAAGATCTCAAAATCCTGAAAAATGGAGTCGTAATGTCGGGAAAAAAGCGAAAAACGAGATATATTTGATTAAAATTATAATCAGCATCGCGAAAATATACTGTTAATAATTTTTGAATAGCTATTAAATGACCTTGTTAGCTTTATAATTAAATAATATCTGATTCTTAGTTAATCTGTTATATGAAATTTGTATACGTATGCTGCAAATACAGTGCGAGTCCTTAATTTTCCCAAATATCCCGATCAAGTATTCTTTATAACAATTATAAAGAAGTCCTCCAAATGTCGACGAAATTTGAGCTATCATTCTATAGATAACTATTAAAAAATCGATGACGATGATTTTGACGCCTATTTCATAATGAATCATTACATTTCTCAATACTCTGAAAATGTCACACTGCAATGTATTACGATTTCTATAAGTATTCTGTTCAAAAAATTTGAATAATCCAAAATATACCCTCGGGGAATTTCTTTATTAAAGTATTTTTTCAAATACAATATTGTGAAATTGTTTGTGTGGAATTCCTGTTATGTATTTTAATATGAAAAATATGACAACTAAATCTTTAGAAATTTTTTACTGTGATAAATCACAATGAAAAAACTAAAGCATCACTGAAATTTACAAATATATTCGCGAATATTGAAATACAACATTGTACTGAATTTTTATTCTGAATGATAATTTATTCAAATGTGATATACCTTGATAGTCTTATGTTTGTATGACATTTCAATATTTTTTTACACCAAAATGGTAGTAAATAATAATATGTATTAACATTACAACTTCATAAATTTATTTCTATTCGCGTCATATTCCTCTCTTACTTCGCGATGCAATACGATACGCGCTCGAGCGTGGTTAAACAAATCTCCCTCCTGCCTACAATTATTGATGGAAAAATTCCAAAATTTCCAAAAAAACTCCTTCAAAGCCTGTTGAACAACTTTGTCGCGAGAAGTTCTTTCAACTCTGAACTTCCTCGCACACTTTTTCTTGTTGAAGTTAAAAAATGAGAATCCGGCTAGTCGTAATAGTTACACTAAAAATTATTAACAAATATGAAGTTCCTTCAATTTTGAGAATAATCATCCTGAGAGCTAGAGTATTTTGAGTTAGTTGATTTAATTTCGGACTATTTCGAGCATATTTGTGCGAAAAACAGCGAGTTGATTATAAAAAACCTATCGATTTCGTATTTTGGAAAAACATGATTTTTTCCATTTTTAAAGAAAACTATAGGCGCGACACAAAAATTTACGAAAGTAAAAATCTGCAGAATAAAATTTTACACGCACCTATGTGTTTTTCGGTACCATTTTTCGAATTTTTCATTTTAACGAAAATAAAAGTTTGCGCATCCAAGCATCTCCTCTTTTCCCTACTAGGCCGCGCGCTCCGTCGCTTATGGAATCCGGCGCCTCAATTGTCTTCAAGTTATCGTGTTCACAAGAAAGTGTGACACACACACGCACAATTGCTTAGAACATTGTATTAGACATTTTTCAATTGAGGAACGTTTAATTAAACGAATTTAAAATTTTTTCGAAATTGTTACCACCACAAAGCTTCCTCCATGAGGAAGCAAAATTCTTTAGAATCTTTTTAAATACCTTAAAATTTTTTAAATCTCTTGAAACTTTTTAAAGCTCTTGAAAATTCCTTGAAATTTAAAAAAAAAAACCCTAAAATATTTCAAATTCTTTGAAATACTACTATATCACTAAAATCAATGGAAAATTCCTTGGAATCTTTTAAAATACCTTTAAATATTTCAAATCCTTTGAAATCTTTTGAATTACCTTGAAATTCTAGAAAATTCTTTACAACCGCATGAAAATTTTTGTTAAATCCCTTAAAATCATAAAAATCCTTGGAAATCCGTTGGAAATGTTTAAGTCTCTTAAAAATGCCTTGAAATATTTTAAAAAAGGGTAACGGAGCCAATTACCGAGGGGAACCATTTGCCGAAAAGACAGAGGATTACTTCTAACCAAAATCTTTAATAATTTTTCTTTTAGTAGAAGTCATTAAATCAGTCCCAGTTCAGCTTCTGAATCATAAAAATTAGGTGTAAGTGAAAAAATAGGGAAAATAGAAATAATTTTATCTTCGACATCGGACAATAGGGATCCCCTCGGTAATTAGTTCCTTCACCCTACCCTAAAATATTTCAAACCTTTCAAATACCTTCACCTTATTGAAATCAATTAAAAATTCCTTGAAATTTTTCAAAATTCCCAAAAATATTTCAAATCTTTTGATATCCCTTGAAACTTTTAAAAGCTCGTGAAACTGCCTTGTAATCTATCAAAATATCCGAAAATATTTCAAATCCTTTAAAATCCCTTTAAATTACTGAAATCAATTTAAAATTCCTTGGAATCTTTTAAAATGCCCTAAGATATCTTAAAATCTCTCATATTCTTCAAAACCTTTGTAAATATTTTGAAATCCTACGAAATCTCTCAATTCTTAGGAATTAATTCTTTGAAATCCATTAAGATGTTACAAAACCCCGTGAAATTGCATGAAATCTGGCATTTCCTGAAACTCTGGAAAATGTATTAAAATACCTTGAGAACTTTTAAAAACCCTCAAAGTCTTTCAAAATATCCTAAAACCTTATAGGTGCTATGAAATCGTTCCATACCTTCCGTAATTATAGGAAATTCTTTCAAACCCCATGAAAGCTTTTTTATGTCCCTTAAAATCATTCACATCTTTGGAAATTCCTTAAAAATGATTAAGTCCCTTGAAAATGTCTTGGAATCTGTTAAAACATCCTAAAGTATTTCAAATCCTTTGAAATCTTTTGAAATCCCTTGAAACTTTTCAAAGCTCTTGAAAATTGAAATAAAAGTGACTTAAGTGATCTTTTCATTGAAAAGGTAACTAAAAAATGATTTGGGGGAAAAAAGTGAATAAAAGTGACTGTGTGACAGCCCTGATTATTCTCGACAGTTACGTAAAGTGCTGTTCACAGAAATTTCCTGACTTTTGGAATTTTTTTCACGAAATCCGTGACTTTTCCTGACCAACGAAATTCCCTGACTTTTCCTTGATTTGCAGGTTTTCCCTAACCTACGGCCACCCTACTTGTACATTTGCATTATTTAATAACTGTATACAAAATTGTCGATAAAATAGTCGGCAATTGGTAGAATGTGTTGAAATTGAATTTAATTCACTGGATTTTTTTTTTTTTTTGTAAAAGTAGACGTGGAATTTTTTCAAAAGTAGATCCGAAAACCTGGAAAAGCCATGGAATTTTGAAATCCGACTTCTGTAGCAACCCTGCTATTTAAATTTGAATACATTTAAGAAAAATATTTCCTGCTTACTTGAAGATGATTGTAACTTTCGTCTTTGAGAATTTCGCTACCAGTATCGAGATGAAATTTGCAGTGAAGGGCAAAACGATCGCATTGATTTCGTTTAAACAATTCAATTCTGCTCGCTTGCTTCATCCAACATTCTAAAATTCCTCGCATGCATTTTATTGCTGATTGCCCCAATTCATAGGATTTTCCTCTGTCGTCATCTATACGCCTTGAAAATATTTATAATTTTTAATAATGTGTTATTTGAGAAAAGTCTATTTTTTTAATTATCAAATATTAATTAATTAAATAAAAAATACCTGTATGCTTGATATAAACTCCAAATGGATGCTGCACAATAAATACTTTCCCTCACACTCCCCACGATTTTGTCGTTCGAAACTTGAGGAAATAATCCTGTTATGCAACTTTGATATTGCAAAATTTGCCTCTTCACTAAAACAAAGAAATGATTAAATGATTTTATTTAAACTTGAAATTATAATAAGTCACAGTAAATTTACGATGGGGGTTTTACTATAATTATTCTTTATATCCATAAAAGTTTACCCAAAGTAAATTATTGCTGCAGAGAATGTAAGTCTATGATTCCAATTTAAAGTTATTATTTAGTAAAATAGTTAAATCTCAAAATATGTATCAGTATTAAATTAGTAATAAATTTTGAATGTTTCATCCAGAACGTTATTTCAATTTTGCAGATTTGAAACTAAACTTTTCAATTTTGAATATATCTAATTGAAAAATGTTCACCCATAAACGTTCCCATTTTGTGTGTATAAGTTTTAAAGTTTCATTTTGAATCTGCCAAATTTTCATTGTCCTAAATATGAAACTCTTAATTTTGAAACAGAAATTAAATTGTTTAATTTTTATGTCTTGAAAGCAGTGAATTTTAAACTTTGAAGGCTATAAATGTGATATTGTGCAATTTTTTAGCACTTCAAATGAAAAAAATTTTCAATTCTACACACTCTAAATTTTTATGAATCGATTCGGTTTCAATAGATTTTACGGAACTTTAAGCAATTTTTAGAGACTTTGAAAGATTTCAAGAAATTCTGATGAATTTGAAGGTATTCCCAAGTAATTCAAAGGATTTCACGTGATTTTAAGCAAATTTTTGAGATTTTACAGGATTTCAAGAAATCCCTAAGGATTTGGAAGGTTTTGCAAAGATTGAAAGGATTTTACGGGACTACAAGCGACTTTCAGGGATTTGAAAGAATCTTGAGAGATTCCGCAGGATTTCGTAAATTTCCAAACATTTCAAAGGATTTCAAGGAATTTTAAGAGATTTCGAAGTACTTCTAATTTTTTAAAAAGATTTACAAGATTTCGAGAGGTTTGAAGAGATTTTATGGGACTTTAAAGGATCTCAAGGGATTCTTAAAAATTTCAAAGCATTTCATGGAATTTCATAAGATTTTAAAGGATTTCAAGGGATTTCGTAAGATTCTAAGAAATTTCACGGAATTTTAAAAATTTCATGATTTCATGATTTATTGATTGATTATTATTATTTATTGATTTACTTATTATTGACGATGCAAAATGAGTATTATTTTAAAAAAATTCGATTCAAGAATCTATTATTAGAGATAGATTAATCGGAAAAATTGAATCGTCAATTTTGGGAATCGATTTTGTTTTTTCGAGAATAGCCCATTCCTAATTTACAGGTTGTTTAATATCGAAGGCTTTGAATTGGGATTAATTCAATTATTTAAAGTTTTTAATTTAATATGGTTAGATTTCAAATTTTTATTCAATATGAAAAGCACGCTTTCAATTTTACACTCTACAATTTTTAATGATTTAAACTTGGAAGTTAGATTTCTAACGTATCAGCATTACATTAGTAATTTTGAATGTTTCATTTCGACATTTTTAATTTTTATATTGCAAATTTAAAACGTTATTTCAGTTTTGGGGTATACTTCCGAAAAGGTCACCCCAGAATATTGACTTGATACTTGGCCTAGGGGTTCCTTTTAGACACTAGTTGAACGCACTGAAAGGATTTTTGGCGCAGATCATTATAAATTAGGTTATTAATAATATTGAATTTTTTTTTAAAATTAGTTTTCTTTCAAATTCTCGAAAAATATTGATTTTGGAAAAAAATGTTGTTTACAAAAGTTGTAGATCTCGTCGAAACACACATTTTTATAATCACACTTTTTTTCCTAAAATTAATATTTTTCGAGAAAAATTACAAAAATGAGTTTTCAGATTTTTTGTTACAAAAAATGTCAAAACTTACGATACTTGTATCTAAAAAAGTTTTAAAGAATAAAGTTTTATCATTGAAAAATATTTAAGACCACCACTGGGATGCGTGGTATTTTTGGGGCGTTGGAAAAGGGTTCGGCATAAGTGCTGAGAGGGGGTGTGGGCCATTTAAAATGCCCAAGACTAGGACGCGTAGTTTTTTTTCACTCTGGTTTCCCTTCAAAACACGTATAAATCTTTCACCTTTTACTGAAGATTTCCGTGGAGGGGAACAACTGATGAGTCTATAGACCGTTTTTTTTTTAATTGGTCTAACCCACACGCTCTAAACGTTTTTTGGCACTATGTCGCTGTAAACTGGGGTCTGTAGAACCCAAGAGTTTTTTTTATTTGTTAAAGTGATAGGAAAAATCTGACAAAATTTATAGAACATCATTGAACCTTCTACTTTTTGGCGCAGTCGAACAGTAACAGGAACAAATTTTGTTTGAAACAAATTATTACATACAAACAACTAAAAATAGGGAACATGTACGATATTGTTTAAACAATTACAACTTTGCAACAAATTAATAAAATGTATGATAAAAGCCGTTAAATCAAAGTTGAAAGTGCAAAATTAAAGATAAAATAAATAGAAATATGCTATTGCAAAAAGAAATGCTTAATTTTCATGCAAATTTTTAATAAAAATAATTATCTATGGGAGTAGTACTGTTTGATAGAAAATACACCATTTCATTTGATTTCATGCGCATTTATTTATAAACAAGTTGTGAGTTAAAAAATGACTTGTGGTTCCAATTTTTCATATAATTCACACAATTCGAATAAGAAATTGGCTTTTAAGACTACAAACATTCCACACAGAAACTTATTCTGTGCTCGTCACATATGGGTTTCTTACACCTAGCACAACAAAACTGAGTTTTTCTATCTTTTAGCTTATCGCAAACCTAACATCTTTTTCGTTTTTCCATTTTGTCGGTTCGAGAAGTACCCGGAGCTACGTCATCTCTTTCGCACAAAATTTCCCGGGTATGAGTACTTATTACTCTATGCAAACCCGTCTTCTGGAGCCGATCTCGTAAATGCGGTTTGACTAATTCTAGTGCCAAATTTTTCAAAAACAATTTCCGGCTTTATGCTTCATTTTGTAGTGCAAATTTGTGCAAAATGCAAGCATTTACCGCGGCTTGATCGAGGACGTCCATAGAAATTCGCATCGGCAACCTCCGTGTTTTTCTCGCGCAGGTACGAGTTGAGCAAAGTTGATCGAAAACGTCAACCCCGAACCTGTTTCGGTTATAATAGTCGATTATTTCAGGCTTTCCGCTAGTTTGCAATATCTTACCGGATTTATGAAGCGATGAAAATAACAAGACAACTTTGTTTCTCTTAGAACAATACGAAGTCAAAATATTTTGTCCATCATACCCGAATCTTATTACGCCTGGCAAAGCATTTCTTTTGAATGAATATGGTACTTGCCGTTTATTTTTTCGTATAGTTCCTACCATCGTCAAGTTGTAATCTTGTAAATTTTTTTTTGACAATTTCAATCGACATAAACCAATTATCGTAGGTAATATTTCTTCTGGTATTATAAATCGGTTCGCATAACGTGCGCACGTAATAGCTTGGCACACTCTCACCGTGATCCGTCGAAACTTTGCCTGTATACGGAGTAGCGTTATACATATAGTAGGTCCTAGCATCATTCAATGACACCATTTTTATGCCATATCGAGCAAGTTTGGATTTTATGTACACTCTTGCTGAAAAATGTCCTCGATAACCCAACAATTGCTCATCTATCGCAACATCTTGTGAGGTCATATCGTCCTCCGCGCTACGCTGCGCCATTTCGAATGCTACTAAAAAATATTTTAAAAATTATAAAATCGTACAAAACTTTATATACGGTAAAATGGGGTCAAAATAACTCAAAAAATTGAGAAAAAAAATTTACTTACCTCCACAAAAAGTAAACATTCACTGTAAACGGAGGTCTCAGACCCGACTTGAGGTTCCACTATTCACTGAGCTGGTTAAACGAGCACTGAATCGTTGTCACTTCGATCTTGGATTCTCTACCTGCATACAATTTTTTAGGGTAGGAATAGAGCTTGGACCCTTTTCTAATTTCGGAGTAACCGACGTAGAAAATTTCGTCTGGGTCTCACAGACCCCCGTTTACAACGAAAGGGCTAAATATAAAACCATAATTTTGAAAAAGAAATGAAAATTTTTAATTTTTACGGTTTTTATAATACACTGCATAAATTTCATTTCACTACTCAGGGGATAGTTTTTAATGGCGAATGAATAATAGTTTTTGGCGTTCGACTAAAATTACCATCAGCAAAATTGATTTATTCAGGCTTTTAGTTTGAAATATTGAAAGCCTGCAATTATACTATAAAATATAATTATTATCAAACAATAAAATTCTGAAAAATTAAAAATGAAACCAAACCATCTTCAGTGTTTCGATACACGCGTTGAATTTAAAGTTATTTATTATTAAACGATTCCAGTTTGGAAAAAATTAATGTTAAAAATTTCAAGCTGAAAGCTGATCAACAAGTAAGATTTAAAATGGTTAAATTTGCAGTTTTGATAGATTTCAAAAGGGGAGTCATACAAATTTTATAATATTTGAAATAATTCTGACTTTTTTATATAATAAACTAAGCTGGTTGGACTCTATTAACGCTTGAAAATTAAAAATTGTAATTGTAATAGATTTTAGGAATTTTATTATTTTTACTGAAACTAATATCAGAAGTAAAAAACGTTGAAGGCTTCATCTTTATTCCAAGTATTTTAAGTTATAAAAAATGAAAAACTTATTAATTGAAGAAGAACATTAAAGAACCTAAGTAAAACACCAAATATATTTATTTCGAAAACATTAGCATCTAATTATTTATTTTATTTTGTTATATAATTTCATGCTTCATGCGTACTCTTGTAGATTATTATTAGTAATATCGGAAAATTGTAAATAAAGATTTTTGTATTTGTATATGTATATATAAGATAATCAATAA
Source organism: Melikaiella ostensackeni (assembly GCA_032362435.1). Classification (NCBI taxonomy): domain Eukaryota; kingdom Metazoa; phylum Arthropoda; class Insecta; order Hymenoptera; family Cynipidae; genus Melikaiella; species Melikaiella ostensackeni. Next base: position 8,677 of record JAUMHM010083339.1, read on the forward strand.
ATAAAAAGGAAAATAACAAAATTTTGTACCAATTCCGTAGTAAATATCAAGCTGCCTGACAGTGTCTTCATAATTCGAAATTTTCAAAAACATGTCAATGTCCAAATCGATAACACTTCCTTGACGAGCTGCAGCCGCCCTTCCAGCGTAACTGTAACAATTATAATAAAAATACCGTAAATTAAAAAGGAATTCATAAATATATAAATTCAAAAATATCAAGTTTTCTCAAATTCTTTTAAACTTCTAAGTCACAAACCTCAAAGGATGAGCCGGTGAAGTTGCCACAATCCCAGACATTTCGATTTATTTTTTAAAAACCGCAATAAATCTTCTCGCAGAGTGAACACACTTAAAAAAATATTAAAGCACACACTGCCATCAGTTCTTTTATATTGGTTTCTGCGGCAAAAATCCCTCTACAATCGATTTCGAAGTAATTTCTTTACAACAATTATAATTACTAACTAATAATAAACTTTAATGGCGCATATCACATCTTAAAAATGATTTATCACACTTTTTCAGTAAGGTTTAGTTTATTTTTGACAGAGGTGACATTTAGGTCGAATTTGTTACGTCGCCAGAGCTATTGTCGATTTTGGAATTCTATCAAAACAACGCTGATTCGTCTTCAGGGCGCAGTCCCATGGATGCATGTTACATCCCAGTCGCTGTGGTAGAATTTCATTCCGTCGTAACCCAGCGCTGATTTGTCGAAAACAGGTTCGTATGCTGCAGTTGCGTGTAACAGCATGCACTGTTTTAGAACAAGAATTCCAGGGCGCTAGAACCCTATTACTGAATACTTACTAGCTAGTAGTTTTAAGAGCGGTAAAGATTTGAAATGATTCAAATGAAACAAATTCAGTAAATTAATTTATTGAAATAAAACATTAGACAAAATAATTATTAATAATTATTGACAATATGAAATTACATGGCAACTCCTCTATATACCTCGAATAAATAACTTTTAATAGATAGAAGTAAGGAATCAAAAGTTAACATTTGAAATAGCTATGTACACTCGAATAGATCAATATATATGTATATGTCAAGTTTAACACGCGCGATCTCCGACTGCTGCACGTGTGATCTCGACCGCGAGCCTAGATGAGTTATGACTCACGTAAAGGGTTGAAGGGACAAGGCGCCCTTCAGACGCTCGTAAGCGTGATTTTGACAGAAAAACGTCAATCGTCAAGAATCGTAAAAGTAAAATACCAAACAAATAAATACTCAACAAGATTGGCTAGTTTAACATTAAATTATGTGACGTCAGCAATTTTATTGGCTATAGAAGGACTGTTCCCACCCTTTTTGGGACCAAAACCGAGATTATAAATATATGTGCGGAGCATTCGAAAACGTCAGATAATTGTATCTCGCCGCATATTTCCAAACATAAAACCTGGGACACTCGCGTCTCTGAATTATTTTATCTCAGTTGGACTTGGAATATTTTTTTATGAAAGTCAAGTCCATGAAGCGTAGCTCACTTCGGTGATTCGGAACGGTTCGCCGTGATCGAGTTTTGTCGAATTAAAACTTAAGTGAAGTGTGAATAATAATAGTTTTAATTTAATCAAATTAATACTAGAAAATATCATGAATCAAATCTGAACTTAATAAAAATAATTGATTTGTTCAACAACAATATTTGTGCAGTGTTAGTTATTTGAACCTTGATCTGTTTGCGCGATTAGTGATTTTTATCACTCTACGCCGGCAACGACTCCAAAGGATGTTCTACATTATCAGTCTCCAAATCGACAACAGCGCTGGAGACGTAACATGGATCATGTTCAATTTGCTCATGGCCTTGCTTACTTTTCCTTCTGCTGCATTCTTATGTAGAATGCTGTGATTGGTCAAATAACGAATATTAGTGAAGCAAGCGTCGACGTCATCTACCAGGATGGCCAGAATCTGGAAAACAAGGATTTGCTGAAACTTTTTTCTTCATAATTGTGACGGCATGCGTATTGCCGTCGATTAAATTTAGTCGAATTTGATAACCTTGGTCGATGAAGAAGAAATCTTCTTTATCATAAGATACGAATTAATTTAAATTCGTTTTATAATCAATAATTTGTTACAATAAAAATCGATAATTAAATCTATTTGAATATTCATATGAAATCTCCAACGGACTCTCTCTTTTTCTCTATATTAGAAAGAGATTATTCTAGTCTAATTTACCAAAGAGCATAAATTGTATTCGTGAGGATGAAGTCCTGCTAAAAGTCACGTAAATCCACACACGATCTTTGACCTACGTAATAAACTCACGTAAGCAAGCCTACGTGACCAGCGCTCCTATTGGTCAGACTCGATGCCGGGGTCCGGGAACTTGCGCTTGGCTCCCCCGCTCTAATACTACCCTTGCACGTAAGCTTTCTTAAGAGAAATTTATAATATCTAATACGACTTAGATAAAATAATAAATATTTTCAGTTCAATTAAATATTGTGTATGTACTTTTAGTGGATTCTTGTATAGTTTAGTTAATATTAGTTAACATTTGAAGTGAAATAAAACAATTGTTCTTAAACATCATCCGCTCTCTTTTTTCTTCATTTAAATTTATATGAAAATTCGCGGTAGTAACATAATTCTTTGTAAAAACAGGTAAAAACAAGTTTATACTGAAGGAGATAACCCTTATCCATATATCACATGAACCAGTGGCGGCTCTAGGGTGGGACGGACATGGGGAAAATTCCATTCCCCCCAAGAGCTCAATAATTTATATATTATATCAGTTTTGTGAAAAATTGTGAGTGAGAAAAATTGAAATAGCGAAATTGTTCCTGGATATCAGAAAATAAATGGAAATTATTACCACATCCCTTACACCTCATTCCTTAAGTCATGGATATTGTGTACTAGAGACGGGGAAAAAGTTGATTCCCCCCCCCCCCCCCCCCCATTGCTTCTGGATCCGCCCCCGCATAAACCCAAGACGGGCGGTTCCTTTGATGGCGTTTTTTTATGGGGGGGGGGAGGGAGTTTTGCGTCTATCAGGTGATGCGATATTTTTAAATTATAATGAACAGTAATTGAGGATTTTAATCTGACGTCACGCCCCGTCGGTAAAATCTGGTAAAATCAATTGCTTCGTGTTCGTTACCCCGTGGTCGGCAGGCTTACATTGCTGACATAGGCAATTATGGAGACAAATATTTTTTAGCGCGTGAGTAGTGAAAATTTCGTCGTCATGATTTTTTCTTAATTGTAGAAATTATTTTTAAAATTTTATATTAATGCTTTGCCGATCGACGACCATTAGATCAACCGAAAAACATTATGATAACTCAAATATGAAGTTAGGTATTCATACTGTAAAAAAACTCAATGCATTTTTACAACGTGTCACGTTGAAAATAATTCGCTTCATGTCTGACGTAGTAAAAAGAAAGAAAATACGTAAATATACATAACGTTCCGTAAATATGTATAACGTTCCGTAAATATACCGTCAGTAGGTTAATTTATCAGGCATATTGAAAAGGTTATGTCGAATGTAAAAGAATGATAAAAATGTAATTTTACCATACATTTGTTATGTATCAATACAAATGATATGTAATTTTACTAATTGCAGTGCATATTTAATAGAAAATGGTAATAAATTTAAAATTTAAAATTTGAAAGTAAATATAGAAGAATCTGTACTTCAAAGTGATATTTTTATTTATATTCTTTGAATATATTTTTTTTAAACAAAAATATTGAATATTCTTTAGTTCCTTCAAAGTTAAACGACGGATGATCAGCATTGCAGCGTTTTCCATTTGTCCCATCAAATTTCAGTGAAAATCTCCTAATTCTGAAAGCATAAAAAGTTGTTTTGAATTAGATAGAGGAAGATATGATTCTAAAAAAACTGTATAATAACAAAGAGTACACAGAATAATGAAAACATTAATTTTGCAGTATGAAAGTAACTGCCTATAAAAATTAATAGCAGATGCGTCACACATTGTCGTGCATGTTCAAGTCAAAATGGGTATTCGAAATCCCATGTCGCGTGTCGCAAATATGAAAAAATATTTTTAAAAACTCACCTTCTTTTTTATGCAATTTCTGCTGCAAATATAGAAAAAAATTCAATTTTTATTTTGAACTTCTTCCGCTTGGAAAACGTACTAATTCGATTGCACAGTCTCAGCCTCCAATTGTAAAGTTTGTAGAGTCTTTGAAAAAAATAACAGAAAATGCCTCTTTTACACTGGGTTCGATTTTGCTACGTAAAGTGATCCGAAAATCACGTAAAACTAGTCAATTGCAAGAATTAATCATCGTTTTAACTCGCATGTGATGTGGTTTACTAATTAAAGATCTTTCATATAGATTTCAACTTCCTACTTCACTCTTAACAACAATAACGGTTACGTGGATTCTATTTATGAATGAAAAATTCAATACCCACTTAAAGCCCGACATGTTTCCTTCTCGTGAGAAGATTGCAGAACATTTACCAGCAATATTTGAGCCGTATAAGAATCTTAGGGTCATCATAGATTGCACAGAGTTGTTCTGACAATCACCCAAAAATTTTGAACATCAAGGCAATCTTCACTCACAGTACAAAGCTCATACAACTTTTAAAGTCTTAATAGGTATTACACCTAATGGCGCAATACGAGGTGTGACAATTAAGTAATGAGACTGATTATACAAAAACCATATATTTGAAAATTATTGTACAACTCTTC
>JAUMHM010083340.1:0-13398 GCA_032362435.1 Melikaiella ostensackeni
ACGAATGCAAAACGTTTGCTAAAATGTATTAATCAGAAATGAAACATGACGTGCAGGTGAAACTTTTCCCGAGAAAGCAAGCTAAAGGTGAAAATTCCAGATACGAGAAATAATTTCTAGGTTAGTTTTGCATTTCTTTCATTCATGTGATGACAGTATTACTAATAATGAATTCAGTTGGAACTATCAGAAAAGAAAATTATATATTATAGTTCAATTATGAGAATTACTTGATCCATGAATTATAAAATTTGTAAATTGAATTCTAAGAATTATTACTAAAGATTTTACGACATATGTGTTGTAATTTAACATTACTATTCCAGGAATGTAAATCCACTATACAAGAGTATGGTAAAAGTGTGGTAAAATTACATTTTTAACAGTGTACGTAAATTTTTTCATAATTCAAGGTAAATATACGAAAATTCTGTTACAGTTTTGTAATCGAATAAATTTGAAAAATTCAGTTGAAAATATCGTAAATTGCATATACGGTTACGTAAAAATATCGGAACATTCATAAAATTTGTATAACATATTCTGTCTTTCTCTGCTAATAGCTTTCGATTATACACACATAAGCCAACGAATTAAGCCACGATTGGAACTCCATTATACGATTCAACGTTTGACGTCATTATATCATTATTATTATACCATTTAGCCAAATCCTTTTCGAAGCAAGTGTAACTCGTTCGGTTCTAGCCTCGTTGTGCTACCGGGGAAGAAATTTGAATGTTATGTTAAATGTCAGTCATTTGCTTGCAACGTTGTTATCTAACTTCAGATTGAAAATATCTCTGAGATTTACTGTGCCCTCAATTTCTAAGAAAACTAGGGACTGATTGAATGAACAGTTTTTAAGTTATAGATATTGCGATGCTAGCTTCATCTGAAGTTAGCGCGCAAGTCATTTTTTATTAAAAAATTGCAGAGCGCGAATTTCGGCGGCTTAGTACCTATTCTTTTCAGCATCTAGTGAGCCCCTCAAATTGGTATAAAACCGAGATTGATTGTAGCAGTGGTTTCGGAATTCTAGCAATGGCGAGACCAGTTTCGCAAATAAAACCAGAGTGCGCATGGTTTTTTTAAAACTAAAAAGACTGTGTGATCGGGCCCAGCACAAATTAAGAGTCCTAAATGAGTGTGGAATCGTAGAGTATTTCTTAGCCGGAAAATGATCTATTTTTAATTAAAATCTGAAGGCTCCAGTAATTTAAATTCGGAAGAAACTGCATTAAGACCATCTCGATTGAAGCTAATAAGTCAATGATAAAATCCATTTTGTTCTTTCAACTAAAAATAGAAAAAAGACTCGAAATCAAGTGAAAAACAACAGCAGCTAAGTTTATTCTTCCTCTCTGATAAGATTTTTTCCTCGCTATAAAAACTGTTTACAACGGGTTTTGCGTATGCATGTTTGTATTGTTATGTGCATTATTTTTATTTTTCCGTATCGAAATTTTTCTCAATCTCATGTATTTTTTGGGCTAATTTATAAATACAAATATGTCTTATCTAAATCATCATTGAAATAAACTAAAATGCAATCTAATGAAATAAAATTGAGCTCAAATCATTAAAACGGTGATTTGACAATAGGTGAACTCCAAACCATGCTCAAAAATGAAAATCAAACCTTCGCATTAGGATGACAATGAAAAATCTAGATATTTTGTTTTAACTTGGGCCATCCATTTAAATTATTACTTTTAGCAAATGAATGAGCACGTTATTCTAGTTCTTTGGAATAAAAGATTCTAACCTACCCCTTAACACATATTTTAGCAATATGCTGTTGAGAGTTTGATTTGGAAACTTTCACTTTGGAAGTTTCGAAATACGATATTTATGATCAATGGAATTTTTAACTACACTAAAATGTTAATATTCAATCAAATAGTTTGATTATCTCCTAAAATGTTGAATTTCTGAGCCAGAGAGACGAATTTTCTAAAAAAAAACAGTTGAATTTTCAACTTCTCAAATATGAATTTTCTACAAAAAAGTTAATTTACAACCAAATAAACGAGTTTTCAACAGAAAAGGTGAATCCTAAAAAAATGTATTTTTAACAAAGTAGTTAAACTTTCAATTAAGTAGTTGAATTGACCAAAAATATGACATTTTGACAAAATAGTTGCATTTTCAACAAAATAATTAAGTTTTAAACCAAACAGTAGTAGAACTTTTAACCAAACGTGATGAATTTCGAACCCAGTAAGAAAATTCAACTATTTTTTTGGGAGTTATACATTTTTCATTGAAAAGTCTGCTATTATTTTTTTTGTTGAAAAATAAACATTTACATTTTTTATTGAAAATTCAACTACTTCATTGAAAATTTAACTTTTTTTGTGCAAATTCGTTTTTTTTTCTTGAAAATCAATTTTTTGAACTGCAAATTTAACTTTTCCATTTTTGGTTGAAAATTGATTCTTTTCAAATTAAAATTCAGCTACTATGCTGAAAATTAATTTTTTGGTAGAAAACGAACTTTTTGGTTGAAGATTCATATTCTCGGGTTGTAAATTCAACTGTTTTGTGGGGAATTCGCCTTTTTGGCTGATTGGTTAAAAATTAATCTGTTTTTGTTTAGGAATCGATTATTTTGTTGAAAATTTGTCTTCCTTGTTAGCATTGAACTGTTTGGGATTCAAAATTCAAATTAAATACCTTTCTTCGGATGAAACATTGACTGTTACATTTTTCGATGAGGATCAATCTTCTTTGATTAAAAATTCATCTACTTGGTTAAAAGTTAAACTTCTTTCTTAAAAATTAATTTTTTGTTGAAGATTTATAATTGTTTTTGTCGGAAATTGGACTGCTTTCTTGAACATTCGTATTTTTAGATAGAAAATGCGTCCTTTTGGATTAAAAATTCAACTGTCTCATGAAATTCTTCATCTTGACTTGAATATTCAAATTTTTGGTTCAAAATGCAACTGTTTTTGGTTAAAGTTAATTCTTTTTTGTTAAAAAGTTCGACAAATTAGTTGAAAATTAATCTTTATAGACTGAAAATTCAACTACTTTATTGAAAATTCGTCTCTTTCGTTTGAAATTCCAACTCTTTTGGTTGTAAGCACAACTTTTTGGTTGACAATTAATTATTTACATTCTCATCATAATGAGAAGGTATTGGTCTTATATCGACTTTCGCGGATTTCATGAAATTCACACGTTTGGAGACCCCCTAAATCTGAAAAAACAGGTTTTACTACGATGTCTGTCTGTCGTTGTCGTCCTTATACTGGATAACTTTTTAAAGACTATTCGGATTAGATCGCGCTATGAAACACGTTTTTAGGGACCAAAAAGAATGGTTGATTTCGGAAATCAGCATTTTTTGACCACTGGTTCTGGTTTTAACCACAAAAAATACTAAAAAATAGGAGTTCCATTTTGCGGGCAAACTATGCAAGATACGGAAGAAAATTATGACTAAAAAGTATTCACCAAAAAAAGATCTACAAATTTGTTAGTAACTGTTTTCTGATATGACGCGTAGTTTTTGTTTTAACCGGAAAAAATAATATTATAAATTAAAAAGTTAAATTTTTGGAGAAACTGCACAAGATGCAATAAAATGTTTTATGACAAGATTATTCATCTTAAAAAAGGTCTACGAATTCCTTGCCAACCATTTTTTGATAAACGCACACTTTTTATTTTATTCGTGGAAAATAATACTAAGAATGAAAAATTTAAATTTTTGGAAAAACGACACAAGATACAGTGAAATGCATAATGTCAAAATTATTCACCTAAAACAGGTCTAAAATTTTTTTGCTTTTTTCTGATAAGATGCGTAATCTTCGTTTCAATCTGGAAAAATGTGAATATGAATAACGAAACCAGTTTTTAACCAAAACTATGCGAGATACGAAAAAATGTCAAGGGACAAAGTTGTTCATATCAAAAAAATCAACATATTTTCGTACGACCGTTTTCTGGTAACACGCAGATGATTTGTTTAAATCGTGTAAAATCACATTAAAAATAACAAATTTAAATTCATAGAAAATCACACAAGATACAATTAAATTTTCATGGGAAAATTTTTCGCCCAAAGCAGAAGTTCCGGACTAAGGTACGGAAATTAATATACATACATTTATTATAATAGAGTAGATTTTCTGTGCTTCATCTTCGTATATGCTGAAAATTCAACGATTTTGTTAAAAAGTGATCTTTTTTTTCGAAAATTCAACTGTCTTATAAAAAATTCGTCTTTTTGGCTTGAAGTTTCAAATATTTGTTCAAAATTGCAACTGTTAGTGGCTGTAACTGAATCTTTTTTGTTTAAAAATTCGACTATTTGCTTGAAAATTCACCTCTTTTGGTAGAAAAATAATTCTTTTGACAAGAATCGGCAGTTAGTCGATAATAGTGAAGTAATATATAAAATATAAATATGTAAGTCTTATGTATAAAATTTCAAAAGTGTCCTAATTGAATGATTATCAATCATGATAAAAATTTCAAAGTTTGGCGTTTTTGTTGGCATCTGTAATAAAGTAATAAGGTTATGTTAGTTTTAATTGATTTTTGAAGCACAGGACTTATCAGGGGTAAGCATTTTAATGGATATAAAATTGAGACATATATTGAACCAAAATACATCTGATTTCAAGAAATTCGAAAGGCTTACACACCATGAGTTTATACCCCTTGAGAAAAAAATTACGACGTATTTTTTGTTTTTTGATGGACTTATCTTCAAAACTTGCTCAAGGCTTGAGAAAAAAAGAATTGACGTTCAAATCTCGTACAATCATTTTGACCTAAAAGAAGAAAAATTATAGTATACTTTTTTTCGTAAGCTACATTTCTGCGAGGTGAGATTGTTGAAATACAATTCAATTCACGATTCGTAGAGGACGTAACCTGTAAAATATTATTACATCTATTCTAAAGTACCACCCCCTTAAAATACTACCTTTTTGACAAAAAGTTACCTCCATTGATGCCTTCTTTTATAAAATTATTTTTGGCTTCTCCTCAAGCTTTGTACTCGTAAGAGAACCCGTGCGGAAATCGCCAAGTTTCTTCCAGGTTTCACGCTTGGGCCAAGTCGGGGGCCCTTAGCCTGGTTCTATCTTTCGGCACGAATACACATGAGGCAGAAGCTTGTATATTACTTTTCGTTTCCAGAAAACTCATTTCTCTTTCAATCTCTTAAATATTGAGAAAGAAATAATTTGTTTGAAACTGCAAATAAAAGCTTCTCCCCCATTGAAAAAAATGAATAAAGATACGAGTACATGATGGTCAAGTACAACAACAAAGACTCATTATTTTCAAATAAATAAGTATTTTATTAACATGCAGTTTGAGACACACCAAATTGGTAATTGTTTGTATGCATGTATTTAATGAAGCGATTTTAAAAATTTTTAAGTTTTTATTGTAGCTAGACAAATCATCGTGCAAGCAGGAATTTTTTCGATACATTTAGTGAATCCACCAGTCGATTAGATTTATTTCGAGTGAAACATTGGACTTCGAAGAAATAAACTAAGTTCAGGCGGCAACTTATCTGCTGTTAAGACACCCTCTTTCTTTCGCTGGTCCTTTTGAGCCACCTGATGGTGGTGTCTTGCTTACAATGATAATTCTGGAGTCTTATTCTTCCCTGTAACTAAAATTTCGAGACTTATTACCTTTCTAAAAGCATTGGCACTATTTTTGATATTACGTATTAGCTTTATAAATATTACCTGCCAGAATCTCATTAGATATGCTAAATTCAGTATCATCGGGAGCAGAGCGGTGCAGCTTTCTCAGGAATAAAGTTTTCACAATAGTAACAGCTCGTGTGCACTGAACGTGGTCTTTAAAATCAATTTTTTCGAACCGAGGGTCCGAAAGTGTTGCGATCGCAAAGTGTTTATCCCGTTCCATTAGACCAAACCGCACTTTAATTTGCTCTAACATTGTGTTTCTGAGATGGTTTGATAGGATAGTTTCTGTTTCCGATTTGCTAAGCTGTTCTATTGAACCATTTATCATAGGGATCACCTTGCTGATGGTTATATTTTTTCTGCCGAACACTCACGTGTAATTTCTTTTAGAGGCTTCAAAATTTTTGTAGTTCTACCAGTTCTCCAATCTCTCTTGGAGTAACTATTGGAGGTGGATCAGGATGGTTATACAGCACCTCAACAACACCACGTACTTCAATGAACCTGCTGATCATGTAAGAAGTTCAATTCCACCTGGTCTCTACGTCTTGTATTAATTTGAGTTCTGAACTAGCCTTCAGTTCGTTACTTGCATTATTTGATTTCTTGAACCACGTGACATTACTTGTCACTTTTTGTACCAAATCTGGCAAATCTGTTACCGCTTCGATGTACTTTTCAGCAACTGAATATATTTCATGCGCACAACATCCTAGGTGGACATCAAAGCCAAGAAAATCATGAACGACTTTAACGACACTCACGGCGTTATCGGTTACAATCGCAGGTATTGTTCTTTTCTAATTCCTCAGTCTGCGAACACTTCTTAAATTTTTTCTACAATATTGGCGGATGTGTGAGACATTAAGAATTTGTAACAGCTGAGTATGGTAGAAACCATTTTTGATCCGTCTAAGAAATGGGCCTCGATTCCAAGAATACTCCTTGTATTTAGTGTGTCAGTCGACAAATCGGTCGTCAAAGTTATATCTGTTACACCCTTCAATTTTTCTTTGTATACTTTCGAAATTTTTTCATACCTCTTATCAAGAGAGCTGGCGAAAATTTTCTTACTTGGCATCTTATAATTCGGAGCCACATATTTGATTAAATCTTTTAAGCTTTTTCTTTCTACAGTCACAATAGCTTGACAATCTTTGCATAGCATGTCCAAATTTTGTTAGTTATCTTCTTATGCTTTATTCCTCCTTCTTCAAAAACTTTCATATTGACAAAAACATCTTTTATATTTTCTGCTATTCTTTCAGAATTTGTATTTTTGTTATTGATTCCACTGGGACCAGGCCCAGGGACAGGATTATTGGCAGCGTTGGTCTAGCTTAATGTAGATGCCTCGATTTCTGGTTCTACTTTTGATTTTGTATTAAGACTTTCCAATTTACTTTCAGAATTACTTCGTTTTTTGGTTTCAATCTCTTCCTTTTCGAATAACAAAACAGAGAAATGTGATATTGTTAAATGATTACTCATGTTTGAAGTATAACCAGATTTTTTTACAACTTTGTCACAATACCTACACATTGTCTTATCATTATCGATAGGCTGGAAGTGCTTCCAGACATGAATTTTCTTTGGAGCCATGATGATACGGTGACTGCAACAGAGAATGTTGAGTTTTTACAAGTGAAAGTTATCAACATAGAGCATTGTTTATTTTCAGGCCTGGGGAATTATATAATTTCAAAACAGTTTTACGAAATTCTCAATATATCCAGTGTTATTAACAATTAAAAATTCTGGAAATTTTTTTCATGGAGTTTTAACTCTCTAGTTATTGGTCATACCAAAAAAATATTCTGATTCAAAATTATGCAGAAAATATTGCATTCAAATAAAAAAATTTAAAACTTCTATCAAAAGTTAATATTTTTTACTTAATTTTGAGAAAGAATATCGTTTGGCAGGACCGATAAATACGTGATTAGAAAATCATGAAAAAAATTTCCAGAACTTTTAATTGTTAGGAATATCAAATATATTGAAATTTCGCAAAACTGTTTTGCACCGTTATCAAGTACTCCGTACATTATAGTCACCTACATATTTTTTGAATGGAAATTGAAAATATAAACTTAAAAGTATAAAATTCTGAATTTTAGAGTGTTCAATCTTGACATAACCTATAAATCTGTTGTCGAAATTGACGACATTACAAAAGATTAATAGTATTAATACTTTAGATTTTTCTTTTCAATTTTAATTCACATTTTCAATTTTTATTTTGAAAATATGTAGGTGATGTGGGTGATTAGGACAGATTGATAAATGAAATAGCTTACCTTATTTTGAAAATTGGAAAACTTGAAACTGTTGAAATACCTGAGATAGGGTCACAAACTCACAATAACAATAATCAATATCGAAATAGGAGAAAAATATCGATATGCGACATCGATATACCGGCTGTACAATATCGATATGTAATATCGATATATCGTAATGAGAATATCGATATTTTCGATATTTCGATATCGATGTCCCTTCACTATTCTACACACAAAGACTCGACATAATCATATTTATATAACAAATTGAATATTTGAAAAAATTCAGCTTGGTTAAATCCTACAGCGTAAAACTCTAGGATTTAACGGCATTGAGTTTAAATTTCGAATTACTTTACAGTTCACAGTAATTATTATAATGTATTGAAGAACACCCAATTTTTTTGTAAATCGTCTGACGCTATTCTTGCCGTGTCTTTAACATTTGCTCCAGCTGTCAGTGGTCAAAGTAAAGGAACCGCATTCGTCATTTCCATTCAATTCTGAAATTAATTTGTAGTTCAACAATAATTATATTAGGCCACAAGCATAAACATTCCGAACCAATCTTTGAACCTATATAATTGATTATTTCATTGGAATTTCTGCGGATGACAGTGTCAGATTTTTGAAAGTGTTGATAGATATAAAAAAATGAATTTAAAAAGAAGATGGAATGACAGTTCAGGAAATTATTATTGATTTCAACTTTTATCTTAAAAGACGTCCGGTGGTTCGAAATGACATGTCTCGTCTGCTTGAAATTGAAATTGAAATAAGAAAGACTGACTAAAATGCTTTATTATTTAGTAATATTCCACTTATTCAAAACTGAACAATATACAGTAATTATTTTGCAGAAATTATACACATTTTGTGTAAAAGAAAAACTTTTTTCAACGATCAACGAATAATTTCTTATCTTTCTTTATTGACCTCATTTAATTTGAAAAAAAAATTAATCACTCAAATACCGTAAGATGGGGGCTAAGCGGGACATTTTTTTTAGTTTTTCTCAATATATTACCGACAAGAATTAAAATTAGATAAAAATAATATTGAAACACACAAAAGCATTATTTTTGCATTATTTTTCAAGTAATCTTGTACATACGGGTTTCGCGGAGCCAACGAATAGAAAGACAAATATTTACATACATTTTATTTAAGAAGAATATGTATTACCCATTCAAATAACTTTCATGAGTTAGCCCCAATAAACTATGGTTTAAACTTCAATATTCAAATAACAAAAGACAAATTTTTGCATTATGTTCCAACTAAACTTGCACAAACTAAACTTTTCATTCACTGGTAAAGATTTATAATCACAGAAAACCATTGATGTGAAATTTTTTGCATCTCAATTTAAGAAATGAAAATTTGCATTGTGCTTTTATTTGTTTCCGTGTCTTAGAAATGTTGCAACTCAAAACTACACCTTATTCAGCGTTCTTTTGAGGATCGGTCTTTCACCGTGTTGGTTTTATTAATTTAAGTGTACCATTAATTTTTTCTCTTCTATAAATCACTAATAATTAATGTATGAGAGGGAATAAAAAATTTTCAAAAAAATTATTGAAAGTGTTTTTTTAGCTCTGGTAATGACTCATTTTTGAATCCATTCCTGCTGCAATTATCGTACTTCTACAATTTTTTGGGAAGGAACTAAACCTGAGACTGTGTTGTCCAAATTTGATCGTTCAAATTCTTTTTTTTCCTTGATTTCCAAGAATTTCGTAGTCAAATTTAAATGTTGGAAGTTATAGAGAAATTATATTTTGATTTATTCTGAATTTGATTTCTTAATTTTTCTTTCTTATGAAATGTTTCAAGTTCCTTTGAAATCCTATGAATCCCTCAAATATTGCAAAATTCCTTGAAATCCCTTGAAATGTTATAAATAGCGTAAAAACTCCTTGAAGTCTTTAAGATCTCGCGAAATTATTCGGAATATCTTAGAATTTTTTTTTAATCTTTCGAAATTTTCTATAATCCTACGAAGTTCTTTGAAATCTCATTAAATTCCTCATAATCTTATAAGATGCACTGTATACTTTAAGATGGTTTCACATTTTTATAATCACTTGAATCTTGTACAATCCTTAAGCATCTTCTGAAATCCCGTACATCATCTCGAAATCTTGAAAAGAAAATGTAATGTCTTTAAAAATGTTCAAATCTTTAAATTCCATTCAACTGGCTCCCTAGAATCCCTTGAAATCCTTTGATACCCTTTTAAAATCCCTTGGGATTTTTTGAAATTCTCTTGAAATTTCTCGGACTCTTGTAAAATTCCCTAAAATATTTCAAATGCTTCAGAATCTATTTAAAAGTTTTTAATTCTTTTAAGTCATTGGAAAACCTATAAGATTGCTTGGGTCTGGTACAGTCTCTACAAATCCCTTGAATTACTTTAAAATTTCTTTAATTATCGTGAAATTAGTAATACCCCTTAAAATTTCTATAAAAATTTTTAAAACTTCCAGATCCCTCGAAATCTTTTGAAATTGCGATTTTTGAGATGGCGGATATGTTACTTTAGCCAATCAGCAAAGAAGTTTGAAAATATTTTCACAGGCAAAGTGATAAAATAGTTGCAGTAGCGAGCAATTTTAGAAAATAGGAGCATTAGTGCCTTTTTTCAAAATAGGTTGAGTGGCTTACGACACATCCACCATTTTATATTCAAAGCCATCGACAAGGAAAGTTCACTAATTGATTAGTAACCGAAATCACTGAAGAATTACTAAATATTATTACGAAGGTTTTACACACATATTTATCTTACATGCAACTTTTTCAGAGTGTCTACTCGACGGATGATTTTAAATTCCCGTTCATTCCCAGGTTTTTTCCCGGTTAATTCTTCATTTTCCAGAATTATATCTTTGTTCGAATAAAAAACAAATAAAAACGCATTTTTTGTCTTGAAGAAATTTATATTTAGCGGTTCCGCCAACTCCACAAAGTTTAACACGTATTTTCCATAAGAAAAAAATACGTTTTTGTAAATTTTAGACAAAATCGTCCATCTTAGGTGTATCAAGCTGACCCTGAACACTTCTCTTCACAATTAGCCATAAAATACAAATAAATAATTATTTTTCGAATTTCACCCGCTTTGGGCTGTTTTATAGGGACCAAAAAAAAACTCATTAGTGAAAAATTGGATTTTGCGACTTTTTTTCTCTAAATCCTATTCGTTTGCGGTTTGCTTTGGTACAAATTATATCTAATACCTAAGATATTACTCTCTACTGATAGTTAAATGTTTCAAGAGATTGTTGAAACACTTTATTATTATTTATAGCAAATTTTTCTTAGAATGGTAGTTAGGAAGTCCCATTTTTTTCTAAATTTTTTAACTTGTTTTTACAGCGAGAAAATAATTAATTAAAGCTAACAAATACTTATAATTATCGAATTAATTAATATTTTCTTAGAATATTGCTTTTAGAAATTTACGGTTTTTCTCTGAAATTTTTAACCTTTTTTCAACTTTTCACTCAGAAAGAGATAATAATTAATCGAAGTTAACAATCATTTTGGTTTAAACAATTTACTATTATTTACAACAATCTCATCATAGAATAATGTTAGAAAGCTGCGTTTATTTTTGAAATTTACAACTTTTTATCAACTCTTCAGTTACGGTGAGGTAATAATTAATGCAAGTTGATAAAGTTTTTTTTTTAACATTCTATTATTGTTTCTAACTATCTTTTCTTAGAGTAAGGTAATATTTTGGGTATCAGAAACAATTTCTACTACAACAAAATGCAAAAAAATAAGAAATAGCGCCAAAAACTCGCAATACACAATTTTTCATTTACGGAAATTTTTCGGGACCATGTAAAACAGGTTTGTATGGGTGAAATACAAAAAGCAGTTTTTGATTTGTATATTCTACAAAACAAAAAAATAGGTCTTCATTTTTTTGGATTCAAACAAATTTGGGAGGTGGGAGCATGTAAATTAAAAAAAAATCAGTGCGTTTTGCACCACCCTGGAAATTATATACAATACTCACGAATCTGAATGGAAACTGGTAACAACTTTAAAGACTCACCTGAAACAAACGGAAAGGATTGAATTAGTTGTCAGCTTATTTACTTATTAGAAAAACTTAAAAATTTTAGAAAAAACCGATACTTTCTAGCATTATTCTAAGAACAGATTGTTATAAATAATGATAAATTGTTTGAACAAACACTGTAAATTGAAACAATTATTACCTCAGTTCAACTCGAAAGTTGACAAGATGTTGGGAATTTCAGAGAAAACCACAATTTTCTAGCATTGTTCTGAAAGAATATTGTTATAAATAATAAAGAGCCTCGGGTTTTGAGAAGGAACTAAATATTTATGGCCCACAAAAGAAATTCGAAAAGTATGTTCAACGTCGTATCGTGACCTTCAAGTAAAGAAGCTGTCTTCTCTCACAAAGATATTCATATATTTGGTAGATCACTTGATGTGTTCGTAGCAACTTCGAAGGAAATAGTTTAAACAAATATTCTTTAATTAGGATGTTACTTCTCACCATCTGTAGCAAAGATGATTACGCGACGCACAATTTTAATTTTGAGGATATCTGTCGAGCACAATTGTTCAATATCGTTTTCCTTATATTTATTTATTTAACGCAAAGACTGAAAAAAAGAAATTTTTCATATTTAATTTTTGTTCTCTTCAGGAGCAAGAGCCAAGTATTGCAAAATGTCTTAACTTCATGTAGGGGCACTCTCAGAATAGAAATAATGTGCATGATTATCAATTTAATTGTTATAACCAATTTATATAAACAAATACTTTAGTGTATCAGTTTGTTGTAAAAAAGTTATTTCGTACCAAAATCATTAGGATTTATTATTGGAATGGTGAAAGAGGGCCGTAGAGTTAACGCGATGGGAAGAAGAAGGAAGAGGATTTTTTAGAGTTCGAGGGATAGGAGAAGAAGGAGATATAGAACAGGAGGAATTGAAGAAAGAGATAGATTGATGGGGGAGGACGGGGGGATCAAGATACAATAAATGGTACCTACCAAAGAACCACATTGTCCTTCTCCAATATTTTTTGAGCCTACTTTTTCCTATTCCCCGTATTTGTTTCATTATCCCCGCCGCTTTTCTATTCTTTCTCTTATATGAGCTCTATGATCTCCACTTGTTTGCATGCTGTATCCCGAATATTTAAACTCTTTTACTTCTTCTAAGTCTATTCCCTTACATCTTCCAGGCCATTCTTTCCTTCTTTCGCCTCCTTTTCTAATCCTCATTATCTTTGTCCTTTCTACATTTAGATTCAACTTTTTCCTACCCTAGTATTTCCGCAACTCTGTATATATATATATATATATATATGTGACGCGCTCCGAAGAAAGGGACCTAAGAGCAAAAAAATCGATTTCGAGATTA
>JAUMHM010083341.1:0-13397 GCA_032362435.1 Melikaiella ostensackeni
GTCTTTTTAACTATTTATTTGTATATATTATACGGCGAGCGCAAAAAATCGTGCGCGAATATTATGATGAGAATGTGTTCCGTAAGGCCGATAGAGCCTTAACTAAATAAATTTCCTTTTTCATTTGAAATCAAAAACAAATTTAGTAATTTGTACATCAAAAATATATAACACCGAGCGCGAAGCGCGAGATCCACATGTTTCTGAGCGCGAAGCGCGACGACCGAATCGCGCGCCCTAGGCGCGCTCAAACTTGCGAGCGAAGCAAGGTACTGGCGATGAGAATGTGCCCGCGAAGCGGGCAGATTTTTAAAATTTATTTTCCAATACACATAACCATTTGATGTTAGTTATTATTTTTTCAATTTACTAGGTCAGCTTTGATTTCACAACTACATTTGATCGTACAAATAAAGTTGTACTTGGCCAAGATTTTACATCGTAGATGTTTTTGGTGGGATTTCATTACTTTGCGACGAAGATAAAAAATTTCATTTTTGTGGCTAAATATGAATCATTTTTCGAACTATTAAAAATATAATGAATTTCTTTGAAATAGCACTAAAAAATAGTACCGCGCCTCTACAATATCAAAGTTTTACGTGAAGTGGACCAAGACGAGTATGAGATACGGCTCTGCTCGTTGGGAAAGTACGCGCTTCTTGTCGCTGCATGCATATAGGGTGATTGCGTTGGCTTATGTAAGTGTATTGTAATGGAATTATAAGCCCTCCGCCTTCCTACTGCCCTGCGAGCTGGAGCAAGGAGTGCGGAGAGACATCACGCCAGGGTCTCTTGCCTAAATTCGCACCACCGCTTAGTGAGTGTTCTCGCATACCTTGTCCGTTCGAGAAGTCCGCTGCTCTCAAACTCGTTGAAACCCTAGTGTTGCGACGCCGCCGGGGTTATCCAACTCACCGCCCTACTACACTGCCTCATCTCTGAACAAATGTACCTACAATTCCCATGACTCAAAAATTTTTCCGGATCGAGAGCGGAAGTCCAAAGATGAAAAGTGACATTATCAGGACGATAAAATTGAAATATAAAAAGTCGATTTTCACATAAAATTCTTACATTTATTTTTCGTTGAATTTGGCCCCGTATAAGGGAGACAGGGTGAGTTTTATGTGAGCCTAATCATTTTTGTTGCCACGAGATTTTTTTGTCGAAAAATTTAATTTCTACATTTTTCTTACAAGCAACGACAGATTCGACAAAATGCTAAAAAAATTGGTTCATTTCAAAAAGTTATACAGAAAACGCTTCTTGCTCTTTTGTGATATTTTGCATTGCTTACGAGAAAAATTCTAAAATTATATTTTTCAGGAAAAAAATCTCTCGGTCACAAGAATGGTTCAGCCTGCCAAAAACACAAAGGGTGTCTTTGTTACAGAAGGCCAAATTCAACAAAAAATTGGAAAAAAATATAAGTGTAGGATTTTTTGTAAAAATCCCCTTTTTTTTTATAAATCAAATCGTGATATCAATATTTTCTCGCTCTTTGCTTTTTTAGACATACATGCAGTTAAAAATGTTACGCAAGCGTGTCAAAAATTATCCTCCTTTCTCACCCACTCAACAGGCAGTAATGAAACACGACCCTTCCCCCTTTTACTATTACATAATATGAGAATGCTCCATAATATTCTCAATGTCTTCATTTAATGGGTGACGAACTTCGTAAATCTTTCTCCAAAAAGTTTTGACCTCCTCGGGCTTGAGCGGATTCTTAAGAGTAACAGGGAGATCGTTGAAGAGGTGCGTCGAGTCAGCGAGAAACTGTTGACTTCCTTTGACCCGTGTGAACTCTTGGACCCTTACCTTAACTCTTGTCCCCGAGCTCAGGGTCGTCGCGAACGCTAGTAAATCGTCCTCACTTCAAATAAATTTTGGCACACTTTTTCAATCCAAAGCTTATACCAATTTCTCGTGTGTCAATGGACAACGAGGGACATCGAGGATTGAGGAACTTTAGGACATTTAATTCTGAGCACCTCTTCCAGTTGAGTGGAGGCAGAATTCAAATAGTTGCCCTGTTGCCCGCCATTTTTAATTGCGGCTGACCTAACATCCCTAACCTCTCCAGGTCAATCATTGTTGAGAAGCCGAGGGCCTGAATTCCTCGAAATAAGCTACCAGATTCTACATACTCCACTACCTGGCATGGAACTCTACAAGGATCCTGGATGCGAGAAGATTTCGTCGTCGATACCCGCTATACGTGGGTAGATATATAGCCCAGGTCCGTACTGCGTATTTTACCGCTTCTTTAGTATAGCAAGATTCTTTTCAATAGTTATCGATGAGCTTACTAATCAATGTTGGGTATAAATTTTGCACGGAGAGTAAGCATTTTGTTTTTTATCAAAATTTTCGAAGGCGCATAGGATTAATGTGTTTGAAATGAAATTCTACGGCGATAATCGCGTTCCCGACATCTATCCTCCAATCATAGTCGAGCCTTTCTTACGCATCCTACTGGGAATAACCAAGGTTGCGTCCAATAAGAACCGCGCATTGAGTTCAAGGAAAATACCGACCTGATGAGCGGCATCTCAATTCGAGGCTCGCTTTCTTTTTGCTGCAAGATTCTTGTCATTAGTTACCGATCTGCTTATTATTCAATATTGCGTATGCATCTAGTCAAATTTTGTGAAATTTCAGTCGACCATGGAAGTCAAATTTGTTCATTCATATTGTGAGTAAAGCAAGATTCTTGTCATTAGTTACCGATGAGCTTACTATTCAATATTGAATACGCGCTACACTTCACCCCGAATTCTCGAGCACGAAGAGCATCGAGAAAAGAATTGATTTTAATTAACGTAAGAAATCTTTTGATTCATGAATTCTCGGCGTTATTGAAAATGTATGAAATCTAAAAAAGAAGTTTATGTTGTTTTTCCGAGAAATTCAGAATTGTTATTCGAAAGGTGAAATTTGTTCAAAATTATATTGTGAAGAAAATGTAGTCTTTGTTTGAATTGAATAAATCAGATTTGTTAATTACCATTCTAATTGATCGAGTAATTAGTCGGGATGTTAGGAAACCTTTTTCCTTTGCGATCCATCCCCTCTACGGCTTGTATGAGTCTGGCGCCCCGCATAATTTTTTGTGATAGATTCAATTCGAGGTTACGGTGCCAAAGACATATTATTTCTTCTTTCACAAGAAGGGAATGGTATTATAACATTCATTACGATACCTTCAGGAAGGGTCTTGATTTTTGAAACGATCTCGTAGGAGAATCTGAAGGCGTCCGTGGGAGGCTCTGAAAGTCTTCGTGATAGTTTCTGGGGAACCTCGTGGGCGGCTTGATCTAGTGTGGGTTCTGAAGGCATTCGTAGGTTGCTCTGTAGGCACTCCTGGGATGCTGTCCTGGGAGGCTCTGGAGGGTTCTCGTGGAAGCTCCTCACTTCGAGAGAGGACTTATGGACCTTCACCGCAAAAAGCTCACCAGATGTTGTGTAGTCGATCACACCCCACGCAGAGCCCCCTTGGGAGCGACTGCCATCCGGAAAAACGACACTGGCTCTATAGTACAACCGCGGTAAATCACACCTATGGCGACGCCTCACAACCGTGAGATGAGTTACCACATTGCTTCGCACCTCCGAAAGCACAGATGGCAGGGACAATTATTTTAGCCGAATATTCTTTGTACACTCCCCGCAGCTTCCGTATAAAGTCTCAATACCTCTCTACCTTTTCTTTCTTCCTCCTGAATGGAGTAATGCACTTTTCTCACTCCCAATGCTAAGGTTCAGGCCAAGGATCTTGGCTGCCCTCTCTTCGGCTTTGTAGAGGAACGCTACTTTGCCAATCATCTTGTGGTTTCTGACCATAGTCAGGAGAATATCTCTTCCATTCGCCAAGACGTAAGCTCTACCCAAGATAATTCGGTCATAAAGACATAGGATATTCAGAAAATCGCATCCGCTTTTACGGCGTGGGATGTTTGAACGTGGAATGAACGAGTTGATATGCAACCTCTTCTGCATATGCATGATCTTACGTGTGGCGATATCGAGGGCCTTGAGCTCGTGCTTCGTCCATGGAACCAGCCCAGATGAATAGAGTATGACAGGGACGGTAAGCATGTTTGTTGCAGATATCTTGTTCAGCGCCTTCAACGCTGCTTGTATCTGCTTCGTAGAGCCTCCTGCACTGATGCTATATCCTGAATGCGGATCTCTGGCACGCTTAGTTATAGGTAGATATCTCGAGCGCAAAGGTGTCTAATAGCGCTCCTGTTCACGAGTTCAGGATCATCGCTAACGCTAGCAAGTCGTCCTCGTTCCAAATGAATTCCGGCACACTTGTCCAATCCAAAGTTCATACCAATTTCTCGTGTGTACCCCTCGACGATCTTTAGAGCATCCTTAAGATGCTGTGTCCCAGAAGCATTGATTTTCAAGTCATCCATATAACATATATGAGTGACCTTATGTTCGCAATTATTAGGTCCGCCGCAGAGGTACCCACGAGAATTGCGTAGTACGAGAGATAGTGGCAAATGTGTGACTCAAAAGAATAGAGGGCTCTTGGTGTCACCCTGAAAGACGCACTTCTGAAAGATAACGCTGTTAGTTGTCACACGATGTTTTCCAGATGAGATAGTAAATATGGTTTTCCAAAGGGCATCAGTCTCTATGCATCTCACTATGTATGGATGAACCTTCAAGCCTTTCAAGAGACAGATGATAAGTCTATGGGAAACTGGATGGAAAGCTTTCTGGTAATCAATCCAGGCCATCGACAGATTGCCATTGTAGGCTGCAACGCCTTTGCGGACTCTTTTGTCGATCAGAAGGTTTTCCCGACAGCATGCTACGCCTCTTTTCGATCCACGTTGTCGGTAGGTCTCTCTCCACACAAGTCCTATTGTTCGAACGATCCTGTCGTTCAGGATAGCCGTAAAGGTCTCATACAGCGTGTTTAGATAAGTTATAGGCCTCTAGCCTCTTGGGTTAGACAAGTCGCCTTTCTCCAGTAGGAGTACAGTGCGTCCTAACACCAGCCATTGTGGAATGGGCGTCTCCGACTTTGAATATGAGGTGAAGATCCGGTCCAGATGTTGATGTGTAGAAGTAAACTTCTTCCACCAGAAGTTCTTGGTACCATGCGGTCCTGCCGCGGCGAAGTTCTGCGTGCCCCTCAGTGCTTTCTTTACCTCTTCGGCAGTGATTGGAGAACATTCTCCCTCGGACCTTATGAGGTTATTGCGCAGCTCCTTGAAGCGCATGATGTTCTCAGTGTCTTCATGCAGTGGGTGTTTAACTTCGTAAATCTCTCTCCAAAAAGTGTCTACCTCCTCGGACGTAAGCGAATTGTTGACAGAAACAGGGTGATCGCTGAAGAGGCGCAATGGATCAGCGAAAAACTGTTGATTCTCCCTGACTCAATCCTTCCTCTTCTGTGTTCTTCTTCTGGCGTCAGGAAACAATCGTATTTTGTCAACAAGGTGCTGCTTGATAGCCAGCAGCTTTGACTTGTTCAATGTGTGATGGTGGATCCTCAGTTCGTGAGCGAACTTTTGGAACCTTAAAAGTGAAAATCTTACCGGATGTTATGTAGTCAATCACACACTGAATACGGGACCGGTTATGCCTAGCCCAGCAAATTTCCTTGTTTAATTGATGTCCCACTCAGACGGGAACGGCCTATCTCCACAGACACAGTGCAGGCCAAAGAGTGATTTATTACCATATTTGTCGCTCGTATGGTGTTCAACGCGACCCTACCCTGCGAAATGCTTCCAGAGAAATAGAGTCAATTGTCGAGGACGAAAAGTGCAAAAAATATTGGATCTACGTATTCGGACCAGAAGTCCGTATTGAACACTAGAGGCCTTACGACAACATCACAGTCAAGGCCCTTCAACTTGATTTCATCCCACCATGTGGTCACCCGTCTCGCGGTTGTGAGGCGTGGCCATTGGTGTAATTTATCACGGTTCCACCAGGAGCCAGTTTCATTTTCCTGGATGGCAGTCGCTCCCTGGAGAACCCTGCGATGTTTCCTTGACCATTTCTTAAAATTATATATATGAGAAAAGGTATCTAGACCTGGTCGGTGCTCTCGGAAGTGCCAAGACATACGAGGGTTTCGCTAGCGCTTCAATGTACTTTCATCGTGCCATGTGGTCACCCATCTCACGTTTCACAGTTGTCCATGTCAGAAATTTACTGTTCAAAATCGGTTAGAGGTTACAATACTTTTTTTTGGAACTGCTCAGTATTGAGTGAATAAGAACATCTGAAAACAATTTTTTTCAATTTTCTCTCCTGTAATTTTTTTTGAAAACAAATAATCTGAAAAAATTAGACTTTTTGAGCATATTATTTTTTGTAGCCCGTGAAAAGACTTGAATAAAGTTGCTGTGCATGAGAATTAATGCAGGTATAATTGAGGAAGTGCTAAGAGTGCTTAGGTCCATTAGGGAAGTAATATTTGTCAGAA
Organism: Melikaiella ostensackeni; assembly: GCA_032362435.1. Taxonomy (NCBI): domain Eukaryota; kingdom Metazoa; phylum Arthropoda; class Insecta; order Hymenoptera; family Cynipidae; genus Melikaiella; species Melikaiella ostensackeni. The sequence continues at coordinate 6,467 of JAUMHM010083341.1, forward strand.
ATAATTACCAAATAATCACAATTGATAATTTATCATCATTTTCATCAAACAGTAAACTTTTAAACATTACTAGCTCTAATCTTAAACTATATATTTATGTCTGCCATGTGTACCTGCATCGATTCGGTTTTACAGCAACTTTATTCAAGTGTTTTCCTCGGCAATAAAAAATAATATTCTCAAGAAAATCGAATTTTTCCTGATTATTTTTTTATGAAAAAATAACAGAAGGATAAATTTATTTAAAAAATTTGTAGACGTTCTTTTTCATTTAATGCTAAGCATTTCTGAAAAATGCATTGAAATCGCTTAAGAATTACAAGCTTTAGCCGATTCAGGGGGATCCTGCGGTGGTCGTTTAACCAATTTTTCATTATATACGTGTGTGTGTGTTTATGAGTGTATGTGTATGTGTGACCATTGCCTATAGAATTTCTTTCAACATGCCAACGCTACAAGAATCTACAGTCAAATTTGAGGTATCAATTTTTCAAAAAAATGGTTACTTTTTTCATTGGGCGCCTGGACTACATTTCGCCACTGTGAATCCGAATGTAGTCTTGAATATTCGTGTATTCGAAAAGTTTCTTTAAACAAGATAAGCGGCAGAACAGTGAATTAACTTGTTTAAGTGTTCAGAATCAGAAAAATACCCTCATAGGGCACAGATGCAAGTTCCACATCGTGTAATGCTGGACGGGTGTCTTGATAAGAGTTGTGTGTTGTACACTAGGGTGACCATAAATAAAAAATTTTGGGTTTCTTAGGTTCGAGAGGCAAAGAGTGGTAGTCCATGAAATTGTTACTGTAAGTGAAGAGTAGATCGTAAAAGTACGAGCACAACTATTCTTCAATGCAACTTTCTGACAGGGTTAGTTAGTGTTCCCCGCCCAGCCTGACTGAATTTGGCGTGAAAGGCCCTAGGCCCACACTCAGGTATAACTTTCTGAGAATCGGTACCATTACTCTGGATGAGTGTTATGACAGGGCTGATTAGAGCTCCGCCTCAATAGCTAAGCACTTGAAGTCGTAGAATTGTCAAATTTTCAAAAATTTACTCAGATTCATTTTCAGTGCAGCAGGCTCAATGGAGAATTCGCGTGTGCTATGAATACGGAAAAAAGTTATTGCATCTTGTAGACGACGTTAAACTAAGTTTATTTTTACATGAAATAAATAAATGTGAGGATTGAACACTTTTAACTTAATTTTTGAGAGCAGAAAATAACTTGCGAGAATCGGAACTTTTACTATATGATAGATGTGACGTCAGTTATACGGGCAGTCCTTGCAAGTGATGGGTTATTTAGTGTTTTTGAAAAAATTGTGCGTCACATCCAAATATTTTGAGTAGATACTCAGTGTCAATATTTATTGTTATTTGAAATCTTAAATATTTGAATCGCAGTATCGAAGAAGGTTATTTCTAAGCGGATTCGGAAAATCTTCAGCCACTTGAGTTCTCAAATAATTTTCCATGTCTTTCGGAAGCTTGAGTGGAAATTCTTATTTATGACATCAAAAAATATAAAAGTAGAGCAATATTAACATACCTGTACAATAAAATGGTTGGAAGTCACCAAATTTAAAAAATATAATGAATTATCTGCGCATGCTCCGCTTTCTTTGCTCGCTCCGTACAACGAACGTCATCATAATGGCCGCTCATTCAAATGTAGTATTCCAAATCGGCATTTTCAAACAATTTTGAATGCCGCTCGCTTTTTCACTCATCGATATTCTCGCCTCGCTCGCATTGTCTTTCCTTTCATCTGTCCTTATGTGACCACCCTTAGTCCTAATTTATGCTTAACCTATTTCCAGTTATTACAGTGTTTATTCACATATGATTTCCAGCTCCTTGGCTTATCCTTCTTAGCTTTCAATAATATCTTCCACCAAGCCACTGCTTCTTTTTCTCCATTTACATGCAGTACCATTTCCAATGCTATTCCTCCTTGCACAATACCCATGCAACCATCCAGCCAATGTTCTACTTCGGCTATTTGTAGACCACACAAAATGCAATTCTTTTCTACCTCTTTCGCACTAACTATCATTTTATGACTTCCTGCTTCCCCCTTCTCTCTCAAGTGCGTCCGTTGTCTACCAGTCCTAGCTGCTACAATATTTGGCTTTTCAGACCCCTATGCTGGAAGCTTTTCTTTCAGTCTGATTTTCCTCGGGAATGGCTCAAATTGAAATCTTGGCATGCAGAATCGCGATAAGAAATAAAATTTACTATGCTATATTCTTATTTTTTTATACCACTAGTCAAAAAAAAAGAAAAATAAGGAAATATGATCTTTAAGAACTCTGTACTGGAAGCTTTTCTTTCAGACCGATTTTTTCAGGCACGGCTCAAATTGACGCTATTGGCATTCAGAATTGTGATGAATAATGAAATTTGTTATGTTATACAGTACTATGCAAAAGTTTGGATCCACTTGACAAAAATGCGTTATTTGTTAAACTTCAAGCCTTTTTGCGCAGCAAATGACTTTATTTCATCACTTACAATAAATTTTACATGAACGATATTAAATTAGAACGAAATACATAAATATTTTTGGTTTTATTAGCAAAAAAATCACAAAAAATGACTCAAATTAACTTTTTTTCGTCGAAGTAACTACCTTTGGATTTAATGATTGCTCCGCAGATTCTGGGCATTCTACGAATCAGTTTTTGTAGCGTTTCGGGTTTTAGACCATTCCAATCGCTGAAACCAAGACACATGACGACCGTAGACGCTCTGGAAGACCAAGAAAAAACATGTTCACTCATTGATCGGCACATTTTGGTGAGTTTCAAACGAGATCGGTTCAAAACTGCATCAGAAATTGCATCCGAAGTGAATAAAATACTCTCAAAGCCAATATCAAATGCTGCCCATCAAGGTCGCTTGATTTCGTTCGGCATGATAGGCCGTGTCGCGAAGAAAAAACCACTTTTGAGACTCGTAAACAAGCGGAAAAGACTGCCATTCGCTCGAGCACATGCAAAATGGACGATTGATGATTGGAAAAATGTATTTTGGACAGATGATTCGAAATTCGAATTGTTCGGTAGTAAACGGCAGCAGTATGTTCGTAGAAAGGTTGGCGAAAGTCATCTTGAGCAATGTGTCGCGCCTTCATTCGAGCATGGTGGTGGCTCTATAATGGTCTGGGGTGGTTTTAGCTTCGATGGAGTCGGAGACCTGATCAAAATCGATGGTAAAATGGATCAAAAGTACTACCATCGCTTGCTTCAACGTCACGTCATCCCATCTGGTCTTTGTTTGCTTGGCAACGGATTCATTTTTGAACAGGATAATGATCCCAAACACACGTCCAAACTTTGCAAGAACTATGTTTCATCGAAACAGACCCAAGGAGTGCTGAAAATAATGGAATGGCCACCGCAATCGCCGGATATAAATCCCATCTAGCTCCTATGGGATGAATTAGACCGAGAAGCCTGAAAAATGCACAGCACAAGTGAAAAAACCTTGTAGGAGTGCCTAAAACGTGCTTGGAATGGTCTAAAACTCGAAACGCTACAAAAACTGGTTCGTAGAATGCCAAGAATCTGCGCAGCAATCATTAAATCCAAAGGTGGTTACTTCGCCGAAAAAAAGTTAATTTGAGTCTCTCTCATTTTTTGTGATTTTTTTGCTAAAAAACCAAGAATATTAATGTATTTCGTTCTAATTTAATATCGTTTATGTTGAATCTATCAAAAGTGATGAAATAGTCATTTGCTGTGCCAAAATGCTTGAAATTTAACAAAAAACGCATTTTTTCCAAGTGGATCCAAACTTTTGCATAGTAGTGTATATTTTTATTCTGTAGTCTGCAAAACCCTTGCTTAAGGGGGCTGGCCGACCTCTTTGGCATGAAATATACCTTTCTTGCACATCTTCCACAATTCCATACTTATACCATCCACAAATTTCCACTCCATACAGCATCACTCTGGCAACCAACGCGTCGAAGAACAGCAACCTTTTCCTCATCGTCGGCATACGCCAGCGCCCAGAATCTTGTCTTTCCTACTCTTACCTGTCCTTCTAGCCACTATTAGAATTCCTCCTCCATATCCGAAAGTTGAGTGGCTCCTGGTTGAGGTGTCGTTTGCGATGTCTCTGAAATACCCGGCGGCCTCCTAGAGTATGCAGTCTAACCCTTGCACGCGGGGCTCTGCAAAGTTGGACAACTCCTTTCCCTAGCTGCTCGACGGAAAAACTGTGCCAATTGCCCTAGAGTCCGGGTCGCTGCAAATAATTTGGATGGAAACACGATGGCGAATCGGCAAGACGATCGACGTCTTGAGTGGACGGATCGGCTCAAGGATGAATTGCTGGGTTGCTACGATGCCAACATTATCCCTCATCGCAGAAATTACATGGCGTGCCTTCAAACTCTATAGTGCCGAAAATACCCAGAGCTTTCGCATGTTTCACAGCAGGCATTGCAAAACGCGCCGACAACCTCTTGCGAACAAGCTATGTACGTGGAACGCTTCCACAACCGCTTCAAGAACAAGCCGCAGCCGAAGAATAGGAAGCTACATTAATAAGAACCGCGGAAATCTGGCATCCCCCCTAAAAATGCTGGCGATTTCAGGACAAGGAAAAATATTAACGGTTGTTCAGTTTACGATGCGGCGAGAGATTTGGCCGATTCAACTCGAAGGGTAAAGCCGACGATGAATCAAAAGACCAAAAGGTGCTTGCATCAGTTGAACAAGAAGAATGGCTGGGCTAGGCAGAACGCGTCCCGTATTCTGTGTGTGATAGACTCCATAATATCTGGTAAACGCTTAATTGAACAAGTCAAAGCTGTTGACTATCAGGCAGCAGATGAGACAGGTGACTCATCGCACCTCTTCAGCGCACCCTGCTTCTGTCAAAAATCGGCCGAAGCCTGAGAGGGTAGAGACTTTTTGGAGAGAGATTTACGAAGCTCGACACTCATTGCATGAATACACTGAGAACATCATGCGTTTCGAAGCGCTGTGCGACAACCTCATAACATCCGAGGAGCAATGCCCATCTATTACTGCCAAAGAGGTGAAGAAAGCACTGAGAGGCACAAAGAACTTCTCCGCTACCGGACCAGATGGTAACAAGAACTTCTGGTGGAAGAACTTTACTTCTACATACAAACATCTGAACATCAAACTTGTCTGAACAAGCTGTATAGGATCTTCACATCCATTCTGAACGACAGGATTGTTCCGACAATTAGATCTGTGTGGAGAGAGATTTACAAACAATTTGGATCAAAAATAGACGTAGTAGGCTGTCGGGAGAACCTGCTAATCGACTACAGTGTCCGAAAAGAAGCTTTGATCTACAATCGTAATCTGTCAATGGCCTGGATTGACTACTAAAAAGCTTTCGATTTAACCTCCCATAGAATCATCATCTGTCTGTTGGAAAGCTTGAGGGTTCATCCATACATAGTAGGATGCATAGAGAAATTGATGCCCTTTGAAAATTCATATTCACTATCTGATCTGGAAAACATCGTGTGACGACTAACAATGTCACCTCCCACAAGAGCGTCTTTCAGAATGACGCCATGAGCCCTCTGCTCTCCTGATTATGCATATTCAGAAGAGTTTGCATATTAACTTATCCGTTCCGTGCTTATACATCCCACGGCGTAAATGCGGACTTCTGAATATCAAGTATCTTCATGACCGAACTATCTTAGGTACAGCTCAGATTTTGGCAAATGGAACAGATCCTCTCTTGAAAATGGTTAAAAACAACAAGATGATTGGCAAAGGAGCATTCCATTACAAAGCTGCGGAGCAGGCGGCCGTGACCATTGGCCTGGATCTTAATATCAGAAGTGAGGACAGTACGATAGTCCATCTAGACATCTTACTTCTGGAAGGGCGAATGAAGAAAGCAGAGGTCCAAAACTTTCCGGAACAGCTCCTCGACAAGAGAGTGAGTGGGAACTCTTACAGGAATTTTTTCCTCGTCAATAGAGCTAACGTTTGCTTCCTTCGGATCATCTGGGCTTGATTCAGGCATATAGGGTTTCATTTTTGCGTGCCAGGATGCTTTATTACCATCATTGACGCTCTTATGATGTTTTTCTCGTCCCTTTCCTACCCAACGCTCCAAGAAAGATAGATTCAATTGTTGAGAACAAGAAGAATCGAATTTACTGGAACTACAAGTTCTCGCCAATAGTCCCTATTGAACACTAGAGGCCTGACAACGTACTTCTTGATTTTGAGAAGCAAACTATGTTCGTAATCGAATTCTTGACTCCGGCTGACAATTAAAAAATTATTATCCTAGTCATTGGTGCTCTCGGAGGTACGAAGCCATTACTGGTTCGTAACCTCGAAGCCATGCCCGCGTGTCAGAAACATGCCGAAGCACTTGCGGGATGGATACAGAGAGCTGTAATTCTTGGTTCGCTCCGTGTCTTCAAGACACACAAGGGTTTCGCCGGCCCTTGCTTGTGATTCCATCGTACCATGTGGCCACCCACTTCACGGTTGTGAGGCGTGGCCATAGGTGTACTTTACCGCGTTTTTACTGGGAGGCAGTGTCATGTTCCTGGATGGCAGTCACTCCCAGGGAAACATTGCAGACCGGAGTAGCTGCGAAAAAATTACAGAGGCCTATAAAGTCTGTACCAAGTATTGACTCACAAATTAATGTTTTTCAAAAGTGCGCGCTTTCGATTCTCTCCACACCCGAGCTTCAGACTCGAATGATAAAAATAAGGTTCATTTTATTCATTATAATGTGAGTCTGACGTGTCCTATTTTGCCCATTTTTACTTGCAGAAAGAAAAGTTGCTTCAAGCATCCGAGCACGCGAGCGTTATCCCTAGAACGTCAGTTACACCAGCCCCCCCCCCCAATCATAATTTTAGAATTTCTTTAGCACACTGAATTGCGCCGCAAATGCGCT
>JAUMHM010083342.1:0-13396 GCA_032362435.1 Melikaiella ostensackeni
CAATCGAGAAATCGATCGTTTTCGCCACTATTTTTAGTTGAAAAAAGTGGTATTTTCGACGTGGGTGTTGGACAAATCTAGCATTTATAAACAAATTTGCGGAGAGTCATAACTTTCGAGATCTTGAATGTCGAACTTGGTGAAATTAGAAATTTGTAAAATCCCACATTTGTCCCAAATTGTACATTTATTTATTTGTTTATAAAGTTGATACATTCTAAAGTCAGTTCAGCAAAACAACGAGCTCAATATTTCGTTATCCAAAAAAAGATAAGTTTTCTACTTTATTTGCTTTTTTAAAAGTTTTATTTCGAATGTGAACACTATCTTACCGACAGGTAATGCGGATCGATTATTAGTACACATAATTGAGCTATATGTGAGAGTCGCTGGCGACTATAAAAATACCACGTCCATACGTCATATTTGTTCTCTCTCTTTCTTCGCGTCGGGACTTCTGAAATTTGAACAGCTGATTACGCTGCTTACTCTAATAAATCGCGAAATCGTCGTTTTATTGATAAAGTCCGGAGTTCAAGAATGTATAGTTACATCCGTGAATATTTTGTCAGTGTCAGAGTTCTGTGTAAAAAATGAGTTTGCAGATGTGACACTATAACGCTTCTGCTTTCTATCCTCTCTTCATCGACATCCGTCTACTCTGAGATGATTTCCCGGTTTCAAAAAATGCATATTTTCACCCAAAATATCAATTTCCCCGACATGAGAAGGTTTATCCGCAAAATAGATCAACCCCAGGAATATATACAATCCCAAATATTAGTTGAGTCTTCTTTATTTCATTTTCAGGAAGTGAAAGCCAATTATATATGGGACCAGTGCCGTATCTATTGAAAGAAAAAATTCAAAGTCCGATTATCCAACACCCTTAAGGCATTTTATTTTATGAAGAACATAAATTTTTCAAAGTCTTGAGTTTCAAAAGAGAACAGGTTTTCCAAATCTACACAGGAAATTTTCAAAAATTTGTCGGTTAGCCTGCCAGAGTTTCAAATTTTACTTTGAGAGTCCTTTCCAAAGAGTTCGATAACATACCGTGTCCCGAGACAGATCGCTTTTCTGAAGAATACATTTACATATTCTGTCAGATGTTTCCACGCGCTTCTTTTTCATTATTTTTCATTGTTTTTGAATATTCTTTACGTGTAGTGAGCATTTTTACCACCAGCAATATTACGTACGTGTTAATACCTTTGTTTTAATAAGAACCTGTGAAGAGAATCCTAACTACTATCTTATACTGGAGGCCCAAGCTGCCAAATTTATATTGATAAACTTGTTTAATTTTGTGGGATCACGACTTCCATCTTATTAATTCAAGATGTTCCTTTCACTGCTGCCTATTACTGTTTATCAATCTCGATGATGAAAAGGGTTTTCGTGTGAATAACTAATGCACTGAATCTACATTATACTCTAAATTTATTCAAATTAAAAGAAAACCAAAGAGAAAGTAGGTAGTAGAATTCCAAAGAGATAAAAAAGAACAAAATTATTACATATTTGACTTACCCTAACTTATGACTACCACCACACTTCGATAACGAGAGAGAGGGAAGGAGCGGGCAAAGATTTAGTGATTTGTTTTTGTACAGGATGGAACTTGTTAGATTCACACCTTTCCCTGGACCGTCGCACTTTGTAGAGAATTGCACTGGGCCCGATTCGCCGTTTCTATTCTGGATGCACTAGGCTGGTCTGCAGAATCAACACATCCTTCACGGTTGGAAACGATCTCTGCTAGTTTTTGAATTTAAGTAGTCGCGCGTCTGTACGTCTTTATTTCACTTAAATTCGTGTTCTGTCTTCCTTTGACTAAAGATCAGAAAGTGTTTCACGTCTATTCGTAGATCTGTCTGGGAAGGTCAATTAAATCCGTCAAATTAGGTCCGATGATGTTGTGATTCGATGCCGTCCCGGCTCGTCCGAATTTGCTAGAAACGTAGGTCCGTTGATGCCGTTTTAATGGCGACGTCCGTTGATATCTAATCAAGAATAAGGGGTAGGGTCGGTGGACTGTTTGAAAACGTCGTTCCTGGCCAATGACTGAGTATAATTTCTACTGACGTCGCTGCCCAGCTCAGTTACGCGTCGAGTGCAGACGGGCAAGAGAAAATCGTTTTTTCCAGGATCCCTAAGTACTTCTAGTCGATACACGAAGTAGTAAGGAACTGCCAAGAGAATTTTGAGTGCGATCGCCTCGTAGGTGCAAGTACATGGCCAAGTAGGGCATTTTTACAAATATTGTCAATTTTGATTGGACGGTCGTTGTATTTGTATTTGTATTTATTTGTATTTATATTTATTTGTATTTATTTTCAGAAAGTCCCTAGAGCTAATTTGCCCTCTAAGGAACAGAGTATACATAACAAAATATATAATTACAAGCACTGATCGATGAATGTTAAATGTATGGTAGAATTGGTAAAGAGTTAAGAAGTACAAATAAAATAAGATAAAATAAAATATAATGTTGGTAGTCTGGAGCCGTAGAAGCTATATTGATGAAGAAACAGTTAGAGAAATAATCTATCAAAATAATATCATTGAGATTATGTAAATAATAGGTAATGGCAAAGTTGTATATAGTAAGACGGATTTGACAGGATACATTTTAATCTGGATTTAAATTATGTCCTACCAATGTGTTATTTCTGAAGTGGGATTACTGATTAGATATAGATGTGTAAAGAGGTCATGCTTAAAGTGATATCGTGACGGTGCATTTCTTAAACTAGACGGTAATTTCTTCCAAAGACGAGCACCTCTCACAATAAATGAACGCTAAAGTTTACATGTTCGGTGGAAAGGAATTCTTAGTACTGTCTTTCTTTCACGAAGTCTGGACTGGGAAGGAAGTTTTTTGTCTACAAAATGCAAAAAGTTGCAAACATACGGAGGAGCTTTATTTTTCATTACTAAATACATCAAGTTACCCATAATGAATTGTCTTCTCTTGGCTACATTCAACAATCCAGCTTTTTCTCTGTATTGTGTTATGTGTTCACTCTTAGGAATATTATAAATGGATCTAATGCATGCATTGAGGGAACGCTCGAGTTTTAAATTAAGGTTATCAGTAATATCATCATACACTAAACAACCGTAATCGAAAATTGGAAGGATGAGGCTCTTTACGAGAAGAATTCGAGTGGAGGTAGAAAGGGAATTTTTGTTTCTATTTAGTTGCTGAAGGAATCGGAAAGTTTTCCTAGATATTTCACAGATCATCTCCGTCCAAGACAATGTTCGATTTAGTATCAAGCCCAAATCCGAAACCGACTCGACGAAGGGGATGTTAAATCCATCCACCTGTAATGGAGGTAGGATGGCTAGTTTCTGAGAAGAGGGTGATGTAGAGGGCCCTATGACTATTACCTTTGTTTTACTAGGGTTAAGAGCTAATTCATTATCCACTGCCCAATGGGCCACAAAGTCAATATCTTCCTGTACTCAACTGAGCAATCAATCCAGAGAGGAAATAGGTCCTGAAATGCATAATTTGAAATCATCCGCATATTTATGGTAGTTACAGTATTCAAGTTCACCTCCAAGATCAGAAGTATTGAGATTGAATAAGATAGGGGCAAGAATGGAACCCTGAGGGACGCCACTCCTGACCCCGACCCAGTCCGATGACTCAACCTTGCTAGAAGCTACTTTCTGTGATCGATTACTCAAATAAGAAGCAAACCATTTGATGACTGTGTTTGACATTTCAAAATGCTTTAGTTTGAGTAATAAGCGTTGATGGTCCATTATATCAAATTCCTTTGAGAAATCGAATAAGACAACGACCGTAATTTCCCTTCTATCTATAGCCAATTTAAAATCAGTAGTAACTTGGAGTGACGCCGAAGTGGTGCTGTGTCCTGCACGAAAGCCGGACTGTAGGGGATCAATAAGGTTGTTGGATTTTATGTAATCAGTTAACTGGTGATAAACGATTCGTTCTGATGGTTTAGTGATTGTATTCAGAATGGAGATAGGGCGAAAATCTTTGGAAGAGGTAGGGTAGGAAACTTTTGGAATTGGTCGAATAACAGCCATTTTCCATGGATCAGGGAAAATTTCAACCTGAAGAGAGGAATCGCAAATGTGCAGGAGGACAGGAAAAATAACCGAAAGTGATAAGCGGATCATTTTAATGGAAATTCCATCAATCCCTATTGCATTAGATTTCACCTCATTTAGTTTTTGCAAGAAAAATTCAGGAGAGATGTCCGAAAAGAAAAAGTTAGTGTCATCAAAAGAAGGTGGGGGAGTACTTCCAAGGGTAGACGAAACTGCCCCAGACAACGGCAGGTTTGTAAAGGTATTCAAGAGAACGTTAGGAGAAAGAGAAGAGTTCGGAGAAGCACGTTTGGGAGGGATCAATCCCAATCGCCTTAAAAGGAGCCATACATTCTCATTTTTGTTCCTGTTTTTAATCGAGTTAAAGTTGTACTGATTATAGGCGTCACGGATTTTGGTTTGTACAAGGTTCCTAATCTTCCGGAATTCGGCTTGGATCGCCGTATTGGCGCCATTTGGCGCCTTATAAATAACACCCACCCAAGCACTATCTTGTGTGGATCTAACCTCGATGAAAAGTAATTCATTTCTGGATATGAATCCTAGGGGACTCATCCTCCTTTCGACAGAAAATCTTTCCCCCTGCAAGCCAAAGGTATTTGATTTTCTTCTGCCTCCTGAGTTCGAGGGCCCTGGCGTAGATCTTTCTATTAAAGGGCGTCAGAGACTCCCGAATGAAAATGAAATGTTTTTCATTATCCGCTCAGCCAATATTAACCGAAGAGAAATCAATTTTCTTAATCCGCTGCTGGATAAATTTGTCCCTTAAACTCTGTCGGCTGAACTTGGCGATAATAATAGGGGCCAGCGAAGGTTTGGATGGTATAACCTCACGAATCCGGTAAGAATTGACGATATATCCTTCTTAACACAAGGTACTTCTAGCGCCGTAGCAGTTGAAGCAATTAATCTCGGAAGGTCCTCGTTCGATTTCATTGGTAGTCCATGAATTTCAAGGGTTGTTTGAAGGGCAGCTTGCTCCTGATTATTAAGGGAGGTTTCAAGGGAGGAGATCTTGTATTTAAGTGATGCAGCCTCTAATTTCGCACTCTTCAATTCTTCGTCGTGAACTGTTAACTTCACCTCCAGTGCGCCGATCCGCTCATCATTCTTTGAGATGTCGGTTTTCGTATCATTAATTGAGGCTTTTATGTCAGAAATCCATTCTAGTTGTTTGCGCTTGAATTCCTTTAAGAAATTCTGGAAACAATCCTGCGCCTGCACTACCGCAACCTTCTGTGCATCCATGACGGCAAGGCGTATTGCCTCTGCATATTCGGGCGGCAAGGCCCCAACGATCTCGCACGTGGGAGTGGGGGATATCTGAGACTATGCAGTCTGTGTAGGCTCAACGTATCCTAAACGTGTTTTGCAATTGCTACATGTAAAATCATTTTGGCCTTTTTTTAGTTTTTCAAGCTTCTTTTTGGATATACCAACATTGATACATGCTAAATGAAATAAGGCACCACACTTATGACAGGCTATGGAGTTCGATGCTCCTCTGGAAATCGTTTCTTTGCATTCTGAACACTCACTCATTGTTCGAAATGGCAGTTGTAACAGTCTCTGGTTTGTAAATTAGAGTAAACCGTCTTTAAAACACTCACGACAGTAAAACCAGCACAGCCAATATACAGGTATCACAACACTCAAAAAGATATCACCGTCACATCACACACAACTAGCGAGTCAATAATATAAGAAACCACTTTTTATTAATTGAAACGTAAGGACGCGCCAAGAACACGTCTGACACTGATCAGCACTTGTGCTAAATCGTTTACAATCGGTTTACGAAATTTATTGAGATTTTATAGATATTACGTGATTTCACGGTACTTCAAGGAATTTTATGAAATTTTAAGGGATTTTAAAATATTTTATGGGATATTAAGTAATTTTAACGACTTTTAAGGGATTTCACGAAATTGCATGAAAATTTAAGTAATTTTAAGGGATTTTAAGATATTTTATTATATTAAGTAAGTTTGAGAACTGTTATTTTCAGAAATTTTAAGAGATTTGATGAGATATCATTGGATTTTCAAGAATTTTAAAGAATTTAACGAGATTTCATGGAATTTTGAGTAATTTTAAGAGATTTAATGAGACCTCATGGGTTTTTGAGTAATTTTAAGGAATATCAAGTGATTTTACGAAATCTAAAGGAATTTCATAAGATTTCATGGGATTTTAAGTTATTTCAAGGGATATAACGATAGGTTGTGGAATTTTAAGGAATATCATGTGATTTTACGAAATTTAAAGGAATCTCACTAGATTTTAAAGGATGTTGAAGGAATTTCAAGGAATTTTATAAAACTTATGGAGATTCATGAAATTAGAAAAGAAATAACAAGTTTCTATATTTAAAAAATTATAAATTATCAATTATAATAATAATAAAGTACAAGTGCCATTTCGTCCTTCCACATTGATACTTTATATTATATGACATCATTGAACATTTGGGCTGCTGAATACTCTTTTCTCTACTCTTAATGAACTAACGTAAAATGTTCATTTTTCCTTCATGCCTCTTCATCTGGCTCTTAATTTTCTCTTCATGCCTCGCCCGTTTATTTTCTTCTCTTTCGTTGTTATAACTAAGACTTATTCATAAATTATTGAAGTTTGAACATTTTGACTGAAAAATTGTTGGATATAAAATTCTTAGATGAAAATGATCGCACAGTATCTCAAAATGAAATATAACAGCTATCAATCTTCGTGATTTATTAATTTTCCATACCAAATACATACTCTTGATGGAAAGAAAAATGGATAAATCATAATTAATTACACTTATAAATCTTCTAGCGACACTATGCGATTATTCTAATCGCATCAACTTCTGGTCTATAAATTCAGGTTTCCTTTTCTCTACTTTTCGCTCACAATTTAATTTCATGAATTTGTTGAGGAATATAAACTTAAGATTTGTAAATATTGCCATTCAGTTGGCGCGTAATAATTTAATTTGAATTTATTATTCAAAAATAATTACTTGGTAATCATACATTAGAAAATGTATTATTATTTCTCGCAGAACTAAAAAAGCAAACTAACGCGGAAGATTCAAGGGAGGAGATTGACGAAAGTAATGAAGAATAATATTTTGAAAGAAGACTAATATTTTAGAAGTGTTTTATTTTTTTGTACCAAAGTCATTCCAGAATTTGTTATTTTCGATTCACCCTAATATGTATATATTTTGTTTATTTTTGTTGACTTTTAATGGAGAAATTCATATCTTAAGTTAGATTAACGAAAAGCACGCTGTGACTGCTAATGAGCTTCCTTAGATTTTCGCAAGTTTGCATTTGCGGAAGTTGTCGACAATTAATTGGCATATAATAATCAATAGTAATGTTTTCAATCATTTTTAGTTATCGATGTTTCATAATTTAGGAACTGTCTAGTATTACGGATTTTTGGTAAAACTAACCGGTTAGGCACAGGCCATGGCTAGTAATACGGAAAATTCCGTAATAGCAGAAGTGAGAATAATTCATTAATTGGACGTTAAATATTATTACCTGAAAAGTGAGTTTAAAGGAAATTGTAATTTGCATAGGCCAACTAATTGCACATCATTGAAGAGAGAAAAATTAAACACATACAAAATTGATTCTTTAGCAACAATTATCACCGGTCGTAATTTAATTTATTTTGTAACTATATTAATTACTTTTTTAACAAAAATATTCTTCCTCGCCGGCTTCTCAGCCGCGCACCATCCTTCTCGACAAACAAAAACATTTTCAAAATAATATATTGTTTGCAACACCTCCACGGAAAATCCCTTTCGTGCACCATCTACAGGCACCGAAACGAGGCTTTCTCGCACCGTTCGCCAAAGTCTCATCTCGATGCCTGTACATGGCGCGCAAAAGAGGCTTCCCATGCAGGTGTAACAAAAAATGGAGTTCGGCACTCCTGCGCAAGATAGTAATAACTCACTCGTGGCAAGGCACAACACTCACCCATCGGCTCATCTTCGGTTCACGTCGACTTGCCCTTCGGGTTCGTGCTGCGCCTTCCCACTCGTGCGGGGATTGTCCTCATCGCGCACTTGTATCGAAAAATACTATTTTTAACCTTACTATCCTTCAGCAGTAATATTTTTAGATAAATTTGCTGCACCGTTTGTTCGAAAAGATTTTCTTGTACGCATAATAAGCACATGTTCGGGCCAATTTTTTCTAATTATTAATAATATCAATAATCATCCACTTAAAAATGTCGTGCATCATATAAACTTATCTATTTCTGCAAAACATACCATTTATGTACTTTCAAAATTTCCTTCGAGCAATTTTACCACGTATTCCAATAAACTTTGTTCTTTAATTGATAAATATTCACAGTTGTGCTTATTTAATTACCTCAGACAATAAAAATTAAGTCAACGCAAATTTTTTCAGCGGTTTATAATTTTTCGTAATACGGCCGCAAATGCTGTTTCTTATACGCGCCCGCAAGTTTCCAGTAGGGCTAACAACGGTATGGGCAGATTTTTAATCACGTAGACCTTCGTCTTTTTTTTTTAAATTCGATATCTCAAGATTTAGGTAAGAATGGCCCAGAACTGTTAGTTGGTGAGCATCCGGTCCGAGAATTATGGAATCTGTCAAGATGGTCTGTCTTCGATACTCCCCGGGTACGATATCAATCGGTATACCTGTACATGTGACATCGGATCCGGTGTCTATTCTAAAAGTGGTTCAACGTGAGAATTCGACAATATTAACGTTGATATTGTATTCTGAAGGTTTACATTTTAACTTATGAGAAATGGCGCAGAGAAACATGGCGTTCATGTAGTCGACTTCATCAATATGGCAGACGGCCTTCGATTTACAGGCGCGGTCCCAATGGCCTATCTTATTGCACTTGCGAAACTTCGACGATAGCGCAGGGCATCTTTTTCCTTCGGGACGTTTTGGTAGCCCGCAGCGATGACAGGTCTCGGAAAAATGTTCCTCAGTAAATGAATTCCTCTGATTCGCCCTCGCTCCAAATCTCTTCCCTTTTTAGTCCAGTAAAAATAGGGCTGAACTCGAAATTCGGGGTTTTCCCTCATAATTCGTAAACCGTACAAGTTAGAACAAAAATTTTTGAATAAAAGTTGTGGGGAATTATATTTTACATAAGAAATGTCTGTTGTCAAATTCGCGTATCGTGCAAAGTTTAGCCGCTACACGATGTCGTAAATTTTTGGGGCGAAAAGTGAAGGGCCCGTCCGTTTTTTGTACGACGCTGGCTCGCGGTGGGGAGTCGGTGCCGAGTGTGAGGTTGTATTTGGTTGACTCTTTCCTTTTTCTCCCTCGTTTATCTTTTTTGTTTGTGCATTTATTGTACATTTATCTCTAATGAGCCGGAAAAGCGGGTAGTCTCGAAGTTTAGTTTTGATTTGTAGATTTCATTTCGATCTTTAAGAAATTTATTATAGGTATGCCGATAGACGGATGGACACCTGAACCACTTTATAAGGCTTTCGCTTTTCAAACCCCAAAAATTAACAGTAATCATTTAATTTCGAGAGATGCCCGTGTAAAAAGAGCCCCGTTTAGCCTTCTTTAGAATGTTGGCACCCATTAGGGGCCATGCTGACAATGCGTAGGGGAAAACCCACGAAGGCCCCCGCAGGTGGCCCTGCTCATTCGCCCTCACGATCGATCAGTTAGAATTAATTCAGATTTAAAAATCTACTCGCTTCGCGGGCACATTCTCATCGGGCGCTTCGCGCTCGGTGTTATATGTTTTTATGCACAAATTACTAAATCTATTTTTGATTTCAAATGAAAAAGGAAATTTATTTACTCAAGGCTGTATCGAACTTAAGGAATACATTCTCATCATAATATTCGAGCATGAATTTCTGCGCTCGCCGTGTTATATATTCAAATAAATAGTTAAAAAGACGGTTAAAGAATTATCTTAATGATTTACGATTTGTCTTACAGAGAAATGTTTCACGTCAATTTTATTTGACTTTTTAAGGGCATAAATTCTACTCTTCTGACTTTTTTTCCTATCTTGCCTCGTTTGGTTCAAAAATTAAAATTAAAATATTCCAATATCATTTTCTATACTTAAAAAACAAACTATGCCTCCTACCAAAAAATGTTCAGAAGAAAGCTTATGGGTCTTCGTAAAAACAACAATCTTGATATCATAACTTTTTTTCGTATGTCGCGTTATTTGGCTCAAAATTTGAATTTTCGATTTTTTTTTTGAAAATTGAAACATTTGTTATGACAGTCTTGTAGCACTTTCAAAAAGCAACGTTTTTTCCTCTCGACTTTTTTTCATATTGTGCATTGTTTGGCTTTAAAATTCTATTTTCTTTTCTTTTTTTAAATTTTGAAAATGCTATAACTCTCGTAATTTATTTTTCATCGTAGAAAGTCAGTGGGATAAGTTGTTCGATTTTTTGAGTACTACAAAAAGTCGTACATATAATTTTCAAATCTTGAAAATATGGTCTCAAAAATTTTATAAATGCTCCAACTTTTTGAATTTTTATCCAAAATGGCTGGCTAACAAATTTGACCTTCGGTTTCCGACACTAAAAGAGTGTACCAAGGGCCAATCCAATAGATTCATTCTTTCGAAAGTTATCGTGCTCACAAACAGACAGACACATTCGTGAAAACCTTTTTTTCGGGTTCAGTGGGTCTCAAAACGTAGACATTTGCCAAAACCGGGGGGGGGGGGGTTAAATTTTACACAAAACTAATACCTTCTCTGATGAGAATGTAAAAAATGCATTTTTGTTAAAAATTTATGACATTTTTTGAAAGTTGAACTTTGTAATTTTAGATAATCTATAAGGGCCAAGACCGGCTCTCATGCCTTACTTTACAATAATCAAACAATTTTGCTGTTTCAATAAATTGTCTTCTGTGTCAAATAGTAACAATATCTCATCCAAATGTGCAGTTATTGATTTTAATGGTAATTTCAATAAATTTTGAGTTGCGTGCGGGATTTCTGCCCGAAAAAAAGTTATAAACATTGTGGTAAGTTAGTCAAAAGAAAAAACTTATGGATTAGCATGTCGTTTCCATGAGGGGTCACGCCTAGATTGCCCTCATGGGTCCCTCATAAAGATGGTTCTATTCAAATTGAAATCTATATTGAAATTTTAAGGCTTTTGAATCAAAATAGTTTAATTATCAACTCTTTTCATTCAAAAAGATTTAAACTCAAAATTTTAGAACTTCTGGCTTTGGAGAAAAATAATAACCATGAGAAAATTTAATTATTTAGGCTTATGGTTCGAAATTCTGAAAGCTTCAAGATTTAAAAATGAAACCAAAACATTTTCAATATTTCGATATAAAATCATTATATTTTAAACGCTTTCAATTTGAAGCTTTCAATTTAAAAGTCTTAACTGACTTTTAAACTATTCCAGTTGGAATTAATCACACTTTGGAAGTTCAAAACTGAAAGCTGATCAACAAGTATGACTTTTAATTTCTGAATTTACAGTTTGAAAGACATAATATAAATAAATAATTCAAAATTATTGTATCTTTTAGACCATTTGAATTTCAGAGCATAGAATTTGAAGTTTTCATTTTTCAAAGGCTTTAAAATATTTTGTAAATTATTAACCTCGAAGCCCTGAAATTAAGCCTATTTGCCCCTTTAAATTCGTCAATATTTAACTTTGAATATTTCAATTTTCATTCCAGCTTTTCTCAGAATGACAGGAATATCCCTAGAAAAGGGGCTATTTGTACCGAAATTTCGGTACAAGCAGCCGAATTTCTTTGGTATTTCTTTGGTTCAAATTAGAAATCCTTTCCCGAATAATAAGAATTCAAATAGAAAAAATTCGAGTTTGGACAAGAATTAAGTTAAAATTAAAGAATGAAACAGAAAATTGAAGTTTTCCAGCTTTAAAGAATTCAGAAATTTACTTTGTTTTGAATTCCTTTAAATTGTTGTGAATCTTAAAGTTTTTTGAATTACCTTTACATTCCTTTACTTGCAGTCTTTTACATTCTTTTAAATTCTTTTGTGATTTCTGAAGTCTTTAAATTATTTTAAGTTCCCTGAACTATTTCGAACTCTCTGAATTCTTTTGAGTCCTATCAATGCTTTTGGATTTCTTCAACTAATTTGAATTCCTTACGAACGCTTCTGAATTCCTTTAACTCTTTAGCGTTTCTTGTGAATTTCTTAAACTCATTCGGTCTACTTTTGAATTCCTCGAATTCTTTTGAATTACTTTGAATTATTTTTTTCTTGAATTCAGGTGTACATCTGTTTCTGAATTCACGTGCACTTTCTTGAAATCTTTTAAATGCGCGTGAAATTCTTTTCATTATTTTGAATTTCCTTAAATTGTTGTGAACCTTGAAGTCGTTTGAATTACTTTATAATCCTTTCAATTCTGTTGTGATTTTTGTAGTCATTTAATTCTTTAAAGTTCTGATTTGTCGACAGCAAAGTAATCATCTATAGTGAATCGCTCGAGTTCGTGAATGTTGAAATAGCCATCCAAATTTGTCATGTCTTGCAAATGGGAAAAAAAGGAAAAAGTCGCCGCAGGTATAAGCGGTTGGGGAGAGGGGATCTCCGCTCGTCCCCACGCCCGCTCGCCTAAGGTCTCACAGACATACGGAATTTCCGTCGTGTAGGCGCGAGCCAGCGTCGTACAAAAAACGGACGGGCTCTTCACTTTTCGCCCCAAAAATTTACGACATCGTGTAGCGGCTAAACTTTGCACCATACGCGAATGTGACAAGAGACATTTCTTATGCAAAATATAATTCCCCACAACTTTTATCAAAAATTTTTTGTTCTAACTTGTACGGTTCACGAACTATAAGGGAAAATAAGTTTATTTGTTGATTTTTCAACCCTTCCACCGGGATTGGAACATCCATACCCCGCAGGATTTATGCTTGAGGGCAACTGAATGATATATCAAAAATGCAATCCTTCACCCCGAATTTTGATTTCAGCCCTTTTTTTACTGGACTATTTCCTTGAAACTGGTCCCGTTTCAGCGTTGCGTTGATTTGTGCGCCCGCATCCTCCGTTTTGTTTGTTCCGCTTGCTGAGCGTATAACTTTATTTTGCTTCATGAGTTGCTCTGCTTGACGAACCATGGTAATGGCTTGCTCTAAGGTCAGGTCCGGTATCAATAGAGATGGGACCTGACCGACGTGACCGAGACAATTTCTGTCACTGACCGACTGTGTGGTAATTCTGGACAAATTGATATTTTGAAGAAATGAGAATATATTGAATGATCGTTTAGGCATCAAATAAT
>JAUMHM010083343.1:0-32163 GCA_032362435.1 Melikaiella ostensackeni
GTGCGTCCATACCAGGGCAAAGGCGGTGTCTCCCTTACCTGTGATTGGTGCATTCAGGCCTGCTTACATTAATGTGTCAACTTAATATCTAACGTGTCGACTTAGTTTCTATCAGCAAAACAAGTGTCTGAGAGAGGAAATCAATATATTGGGTTAAGGTAATTTAGTTTATATAATTATATTGATTTACTCATAATTTTACCGCCTAGGTGCGTATAACACAGTTAATTAATTGATGTTTTGTTTCCGCTTTCGTTTCGACGGGATCTCTACATTTTAACATTCCGCGGAGTATCAAATTTTACTAATGATAATCTCCGAGGTCCCAAAACTATTTGTGCAAGTTTTTCTGGATAAGCATTTGTAACTTTTTCAAAACATTTTTCTCGGCAGCAAGCTTCAGTAACTTGGAAAATCCTCTCTGGAATATTTTTTTCTTTTACACCGTCCTTTATAGTTTTAGACATAGTAATATATTCCTTTCCCTACAATACAACACATGAGATTTGTAATGTTTTTGTTTGAAAGAAACGTCTATTTATTGAATGCCCTCCATTAATTTCGTAATAATTTGATATTTGAAACTTTTTACATTTTCAATAGTAGAATTCAATGTCAAAAATTATATTAGACTATTTGAACTAATTTAGGTTCTTTTTATTTTAAGTGAACTTGAACCATCCTAAACAGAATATTATATGCTAACACTATTCTACAATGAAGCTTCTGTGCATTATGTAAGTTAGGAGAAAATCAAAAGAAACCTATGCTCTTTTGTTTTGGTGGCCGGCTTGACCTTCCAATCATCCGCTGTTATACAGACGTTGATATTGCAGGACGAGCTAGTACGCGTACGGGACAGCGCTGAGATCTCAAGTCAATTGTGACTTTAAAACCATAAGACATAATTACCTGATTTTTCCAAAAAACTTCCTTGAATCCTAACAAAAGTTTAGGTGACCGCTCATTTTAATTTCCTGAAAATTCGTTCGACTCCCGAAGCGTTTAAAACTTTCAATATCTAATTGACGCCATGAGAAGAATAAAAATCGTTCTAAATTTTTAGTGACAACTCATTGGAAGTCTCTAAATTCCGTTAGTTTCGTTACATGATGGTGAACATTTTCTGCAATTTTTACTACAATATTCCTATTACTGTAGAACTTATGGCGAGTTGAACACAAAAAATTCGTATTTTGCGATTGCAGAAAAAAGTAACATTTTCTTGATTATTTCGAAAAATAATGGTCATCACATTCATTTATGAGACTAAAAATATAGGCAATAGAATTTTCTATTGAGGTATGTTATGAAGAAATTAAAATTTGACCTGAAAGAAATATGACCCAGAGGCCGACTAAAACGACGGCGTTTCGAGCGTATCCTCCTTCGATCGCCAGCGGTTCATAATATTTTATGTAGATTGAGCATAGTAAATAAATTCAAGTCTTTGCAATATATTTGTTATAACTGTACGCCCAAATTTAGTTACAAAATGTTTTACGCGACTCGCACTGGGCAAGAATTTCATACTAAATATGAAACCCTTTTGCAGAAGACATTTATTAATTTGTAGATAACTATTTTAGATATTAGGCATTCAAATATTAGGACTCAGTAAGTGAGAGAGAGACCAACTGAAACACGCCCATCGCAGGAAAGGAGGAACTTTCTTTCATGTGGACATACTTACGTACGTAACTACGGCCACGTGAGGGCAAGGAAGGCACTTTTCACTCACGCCGGTAGAGCGAGAGAACCGAGTAAAATTGAAGACCTCGAGTACAGCGCCCACGAAACGCGAACCTGCGCATCAACCTCAACTCGCTTCTTCTCACTCTGAACAGCTTCTCGCGACTCTCGCGAGACGCCACTGATATGAAAAGGTGTGTTTCACGACGCAGCGGACAGAGAGATCAGGCCTGGAAATCCGCTCTGATCTAAGACACTAACGGCTGGTTATCTGCTGTAAGCTCTTACTTCCTCCCCGGGCTGGAAATCCACTCGAATCAGGAACCACTACGTTTTTCCAAACGTTACCTCTCTGTCACTTTCTCTCCTGGGGCTGGTCATCCGCTCCGGTCAGTGACCACCACTGTTGGCCTGCGCGCTATTACGCTACTCTCTCGGTCTCGCACTCAGGGCTGGTCATTCGCTCTGCTTGTGGACCCGCTGTGAGTCGAATGCGTTAGAACAAAATACTAAGCATCCCTACATAACCCCTGTACCCTTACTTTCATCCTCTAATTACACTCCACTACGGCGCACCTCACCAATCGCTCTCTCTCACTTTTCTCTCTTGAACGCTCCATGACTCTCCGCCCTCTATCCCTTCTGCTCACCCCGCCATCCTGGTACTCACTTCCTTCCATGACGCTCAACGTCACCACCACTATCCCTTGCACTCCTTTCCTTGATAGCATCCGCTCCATACCTCACCCTACGTAACAACCAGTCGCCCTCTCACTCTCATGGACATCCTTGGTCCATTTAGAATGAGGAGCATATCGAATAACTAACAGTTAGTAACAAGAAAATGCAAGTCAATTATCGCATAAGCCAGAGTAATAATCATCGTAAAAATA
This sequence comes from Melikaiella ostensackeni, assembly GCA_032362435.1. Taxonomy (NCBI): domain Eukaryota; kingdom Metazoa; phylum Arthropoda; class Insecta; order Hymenoptera; family Cynipidae; genus Melikaiella; species Melikaiella ostensackeni. The sequence goes on from JAUMHM010083343.1 coordinate 2,586, forward strand.
TTTAAAATAGAAAACTGTACGTCACCTTGAGAACTTCAAAAATGGCTTAACGTTGAAAATCAATCACGATACTATTTCTTGAGTTTAAAAAACAAATAATCTGATAAACACCTTTTCTGTATGTTATAGGCAGGAATAATTTTTTCTATTCTCCTCAATTCTCGTTTCCAATGATGTCTGATAATATGAAAATTCGTTATTCAATATTATTTTTAACTTCATGATCAAATTATACAAACAAATGCCCATAGGAACTTGGGGCTGAAGAGCGGGGAACAAGTTGCACTGTTTGTCGATTTTAAAGCAGCATTTGACTCCGTGAACACGAGGGTGTTATGGAAGGCCTCGAAAAAGAGAGAAACAGATGAAGGTTCGATAGAGAGGAGAGAAATGCAGTGTGTGGCGACTAACACATGGTGTTTTTTCATCTTGAGACATCGAAATATCTCAAGAAATACGCATCTAACGAGAAAAATGTCTGTAAAAAAATATTTATTTTCGAGAGGGAAGAGCGATCCCGCATTTACGGGTTGCAGTCGCGTAGGCACAGGCGCAACCAAGGGTTGTTCACCGGGGGTGGAATTTGGATGCAACTCCCGCATTCCAAATCTGCAACTCCAACCCGAAAATTCATCGCAATGTGGCGCGAATTGAATGAACTTTTTGAATGAAACTTACGTATTTTTTAATGGAGAGTCTGAATCTGCAATAAAAAATATATATTTCCATTTGGAATTTCAAACATACCCCCCTCCCGTCTCCAGAGAGTGGAAGGTGGGGTAAATTTTTGCGGGGTAACTTTTCCCCCTCGAAATTTAAAAGTTTTAATCACAGACATTTTTTTCATTAGATGCGTATTCCTTGAGATATTTCGATGTCCTAAGATAAAAGAAACACCCTGTATAAGGGTGAAGATAGGAGAAGCGTAAGGGGGGGAGTTCTGGACAAAAAAAGTCTTAGGCAAGGAAGCCTGTCGAGCCTACTTACGTTTTCTAGAAAAAAATAGAATGTTTTTTGTTTTGGAATTCGTCTTTCTTGTTTCAAGCTATCTTTTTTTTCTGAAAATTCATCTATTGCAGTAAGAAAGTCATATTTTTCAGTTTTAGGATGAAAATTCATCTTTTCGGGTTCAAAATCCACTATTTTCTAAAATATAAATCATTTATAAAAGTAACATCTACTAGTCAAAAATCATGATTTTATACAAATTATTTAAATTTAATGACAATTTACGATGTATGAAAAGTTGCTTATTGCTCTCTAGCTTTCGAAGGATAATTATAGGTGTAAGTTTAAAATTTTAAAATCCTTTCCATCAATAAAAAAGTCATTACGAACAAGAATAACATCAATTAATGAAGTAAAAACGTCAGTTTTCTTCTTTTTCCAGCTGTAATAACAATTTACGATGTATCCGGATTCTTTTATTGCTGCATAGTTTTCAAAAGATAATTATAGCTGTGAGTACAAATTTTAAGAACCCTTCTCATCTATTAGAGAATTGATTTCGTACCAAACTAACAGAATAATTTGCCATTTTTCGTTATTTTGAGCTTTATCGTCGATGCCCGAACATAAGATATATTTATCTTCGAATGCCACTTTTTGTGGGAAATCCGGATACCAAACCAAATCGAAAAATTTTCTACATTATGTTGAACTATATTATATTAAAAATGTATATTACATCAAATTGTGGACGACGGTCCGAGACTTCTGCTGCAGACGAAAACTTTTGCCGTCAAAAATTGCATTGTGCCTTGTTTCATTTTTCTATAAATATATATTCGTTATTTTTGATGGCATTTTTTACGATTGAAAAAAACTATGCATCTTATCAAAAATAAGTCTCAAGCAAATTTGTAGACTTTTCTTAGATAAACACTTTTTTGATATTTTTTCATATCTGATATAGTTTTAGTGGACAGTGGTATTTCTTATATTTGATAAAATTTTTCACGACAAAAACAGAAACTGAGAGTCTAATCGAAAAATGTTCTGAGAACAATTTACAGATACTTTTAAGGTGAATAATTCATTTTTTCAAGATAATATAATGTATCCGGAAGAGGAAATTCTCAATTTTCAATAAAATTTTTCACAATTAAAAGAAAAACTATTCGTCTTGTCAAAAGAAATGGTCCAACGTGAATTTGTAGATCTTTCCGAAGTGAACAAGTTTGCTCTCCAGCATTTTTTTCGTTTCTCCTATAGTTTTGCTGAATAATGGAATTTTCAGTTCTTTAAAGAGCATTTTTGATGGATAAAACCAGAACCGTTGGTCAAAATTAGCTCATTCACAAAGTCGTCTTTTCCTTCCAGGTCTTAAAACATTGTGCCAAAGGGCAATCCAATCGGAATCATCATGATTTGATAAAATCCGCGAAAGTCGATTTTCACATAAAATCAGTACCTTTTCAATGAGATGAGGATGTAAAACTATATTTTTTCGCTCCGGCCTGATGTATATTGAGCACGAAATAGAATATGGTTCATGCAAATTTCGAAGAAATAAAACACAGTAGTTATTTTGAAGACTTTGCAATATATTTATAATAATGATACACACATGTGCAGTTACAATAATGTAAAATTAGTCAGAAGAAGAGTCAAGTAAAACGTAGCCTGAGTCAGGGTGACAATTATCGTAAAAACGCTGAAAACAGAATACTTTACGACATCGCGCATATACAACAAAAAAAGATTTTTGGCAGGCAGAAGGTTGTTCTTCAAACTGCTGCTGTGAGGCGTACCTGACCATTTCGTTGTACCATTTATGGTTCACAGCAAAGTGCTGAATCCCATCTTTGTTCGCATGAGTTTGTCGCGTCAACTGAAATTCAAAATTCCACATTCTTATTATTGAATACCATTATTCTAACACGTGATTCATTTCTTCATTTATAATAAAATTATAATGCAAAAATTGAAATAAGGTAAACTAATTTATATGAAATAATAGTTCAACTTTTTCAATCGTGCAGTTTACAAATTTTCCAACAGCCTGTAAACTTCGAGAATGGATTAACATTAAAAGTCCCTGACTAAAAAGCAAACTGACCAACAAACTAGTGAAAATATTTGAAATGTGCCAAACAATTTTTATAGATTACATTCTTTCAGTAAGTGCTTTAACTTCAATGTGAGGGTGTCGTTTTTATATGAATTCGACCAGATAGAAATGTTAGTGACGTTTATTGTCTTGGTAATCCGGAATTCGCGCCTTAATTCTCATTTTCATCACTCACTTTTTACCATTCATTTTCAATGCAGTATTCACTCTAGTGCAAAAACTTTTCCGACTTTAAGCTCGTATATCGAGATAAAAATTGCAATCTCCAAAAATTGTGAATTAAGACCCATATTTTTGGTTGAGTTCACATGAAAAGAACACCCCATACATAGTGAAAGCGTTAACTGTCGAAATGCAATTTTCGAAAACTTCTAAGAAAATAGAAAAAAAAATTTGCAATAAAGAATATCAATATCACTAACGTTTTCCTATCTGAGGTTGATAAGCATTGATTCACACGTACTTTAGGAGTCAGAAAGAAAAACAACTATTTTGGGAGGAAAAAAATGCATTTTTAGAAATACTCAACAAACGGTTCAAAGTGTCAAAAAATAACTGGGGAAGCTTTCGTAGAAGTCTTTAAGAAGAGCCATTTTTCTTCTGCATATTTTTCCATATAACGCACATTTAAAAAAAGTTTTTGATTTTTGAAACAACAACCTTTTTTTAATTTTCAGGATTTGAGAAAGAGGGCTCGAAAATATTAGGTACAATTTTTTGAAGATGGAATTTATAAACATTTACAAAATTATGCAGGAGAGATTTAGAATGAAAGTTCAACTTACTGCAGCTCCCGGAGCAACATTCGACAGGAGCAACACACGCTTCTTGTCTATTCTTGATCTTTCCACAAATTCGTGGATTACCAGGTTGGCGAGGAGGGCCCTTCCAAACCTCGGCTCCAGCTAAAAGGGCCATGCAGAGCAGAGCAAAGAGCGTGATGATTGAAACTTTCATATTTGTTGACAAGTGACCTCTTCTGCTTTGTTCACGGCTTATATACAGATTCAGGGGCGAATCCTGAGGAGGAGTCTTTTTGAGGAGGGAGCATCTAGTGATTGGGGGTGGGGCAATCTACAGTTTTGACTACTCCCTCCGCAAGAACTATAATTTGAATATGGACACTTGTGGGGCATGCAGTCGTGCCCCCACCCCCCTGGAACCGAGCCTGCTTAAAACCAACAACTCCAGGATTGGTTAAATGCTTCTCTCTCCATTCCATATGTAAAATTCCCAATTTTTTTCGAGACAATATTTTGATACTTCTAAATAGTCTATGTCACGAGCACCATTAACAGGGTAATCCTTCAAAATGGAAAAAATAAAATTATTGACACAAATGATTCATGACCATCAAATATTGAAAATATCGGCAAGGAACTTCACTAATTGAATAGTAGCCGAAATCACAGAAGAATTAGTCAAAATTTATATTAATTAAAGCTTGACCAAAATGAGCTTGTGATTTCCCAATGTTTTCTTAGCAAAATGATAAAATCTCTCTCTTAATGGGGTTCATTTTTCTGACGTCTAGTTCGGCAAATCTTTTTTTCTTGTTCAATGCAATGAATATACAGAAAATGGTCTTAGATCTTCTATCTGCACTGTTGCAAAGATCTTCGCAATAAAAAAGAACTTGTGAGCACAAAAAAGAATTTGTTTCGCAAAATATTAATTTCTGTACAATACGTGACACTCTTCCCTTCGATTCTTTGGCTATCGAAAGCTTCTATCCCAAGAAGTCGGAAAAAATTCTGAACAAAATGTTAAACTAAAAAATTTCGGTTTTTTCTTCGATATCCACCGACCGAGAAGGAAGAATTAATGGTTTCAATTCGGAAGTTTAACGTGTATGTTCCAGAACATAAAATTCGGTTGGTCTTCTCCAAATTTGGGTATCTTTTGTAAGTTGAAAATATTATTCAGAATTTTTTTCTGACTCCTTGGAATGAGCTCTCGAAAGCCGAAGGCCCGAAGGGAATAGTTGTTGCGTTTCGTAAGACAATTACCATTTGAAAAAAAAAAAATTTTGTGCTCGCTCCCTGGAATTCTTTGCAATCCTACGAAATCTCTTGAATTCTTTTGAGAATTTTGTAAATCTTTCACAATTTGTTGAATACATAATCTCTTAAAATACTTCAAAAAGGACTACTGACATCCCTCAAGATCTCATGAAATCTCTAAAAAGGTTCGGAATTCTCGTTTGCAGTGAATGTAATTGATATATTTTTGATATATTAAGTGAAATATGAATTTTACGTGAGAAAAGGAGGGGGAAGGGTTCTCAAAAATCTAAGGAATCCTCACAACAGGGAGGTAAGAGGGTCTAAAATTTCAAAAATTATCCTCCCGTAATTAATGCACGTTCCTTAATGTAGACTTGAAAAAGTAAGAAATGAATTTGGGTAGCAGTAAACACATATTCAGTAGATTATTTGATGAAAAGACAACAAAATATTTTTTTTTTCAAACAAATTCATAAATGTTTTGTGAGATTGATAATTTTTTAAATCACTGCGTCAAAGTTCCGTAAATGTTCCTGATAAAATTTAGTATACAATATAATAATATATAGATGTATCTTTATTGATCTAACGTTATATTACACGTTGCAGCTCAACCCACTCTCAACGAAAGTTAAAAAATAATGGGATTTTTTTGTTGACCATGATCAACAATATATAAATTATTTTTATTGTAAACAAAATTCAAAATTATTTCCATAGATTTCAAATCATTTGAGAAATTTTCAGTGATTTAAAACATATTTATGGGATGAGAAAGAATTTTAAGGAATATTAAGAAATTTCGTACTATTTAAAAATATTCCAAAAAAAATCACGGAATTTCAAAGAATTTTAAAAAATTGAAAAGATTCCAGAGCTAAACCACGGATTTTAGAGGATTTTGTAAGATTTCAGGAAATTCAGAGGTATTTTGAAGGATTTCAACCGATTTTCGTGACGTACAAGCAGTTTTCGGGATTTCGATTCACTCAGGAGAAAGATTATTTGATTCAATTAAAATTTCTTTAAATCGAAGAAAAATATTTCTTGGCCCCAGTCAAATGAAACGTTCTGTGAATCAAAGTTTGCAATTTGAATGATATAAATCCAGCAATGTACTGTCTTCTAAAAGGGATCGATCGATTTGCTTAATTTTAGGCAGTTAATAAAAATAAGGCAAATTATTTTATAACATATAAATCTTTTTGTAAAAAATGTATGATCCAGAAAACTCGCAGTTTCTTTTTTTGTCGTTTTTTGCTAATCTAAATGGCACACAAAGTACATATTGCGTTGAATTCAAGTGATAAGGAAAATTGTTCTTTTTTATATTGAAAAAGTGCGATGGTAAGATACGACATTTTATTTCGCTGTTATAAGCTTCGTGTTTTGGTGATGGAAAGCAGATGCAAATGTGTATCTAAAAATATTACGAACTTTTTTCCGTAAGAAAATATTATACGTTAACTTAACAAACATGACAAAACATATAAACTAGGAAATTCTGCGACATTCAGAGAATCAAGAAGCCAAAGATGAAGTTTGTACGAGAATTTCTTAAATGTCTCCATTAAAATTTAAATAAGCAAAATAAAAAAGAGTGAAGAATAAAAATGTTAATGTTCAACCATAAAGAAGAATTTGAATTCTGATTCATTCCGAACACAATTTTTTACATTTTTTGAATATTTGAATAAAACAAAATGATTAAATGCCATTGAAAAGTAATTTGTATGAAAAGTTTTGAAAGTTTTTGGAAAATTCGGGAAATTCATGGAAGGTTTGGAAAAACTATGGAAAGTTTAGAAAGTATTAAAATTTTTTTTGAGTATATTTGAATGCTTGACACTTTTAGAATTTAATGGGAATCTTTAAAAACTGTGTAACATATCGTAATATTCGAAAATTGATACAAATGTTTGGAAAAGTTATAAGCTTTGTGAAATCGATAGAAGTTTCAAAGCTTGTTAAGCTTTATTCAGGATGGACAATTCTTATCACATCTCTGAAGTAATGAATGATCTTTCCCCATCTTGAGGAGCAACTGCAGGAGGTTGGTGCCTTCCTCAGCACAAACTTCCTCATTATAAAAATCATCAAACGCATCAAGCTGGTAGGTGGGTGTGAACTTTGAATAATGGACGATACGAATAATAATGTAGTTTGAATAGGATTGATACTTCTGTTGACGAAAGGCATGCCCGCGCGAATGTTTCAGGCGATAGGTGTTTCGAGTGCGAGAAGTGTAAGTAACTTGAGGAAAGGGAATTACGGGATAAAATGCTAGATTAGCTAATGATTAAAAAAGGCCCCTTTATTACTAATACTTGGTTTAGGCATAAGAGGATCCACATGTATACTCAGAGCACAGGCGAGAGCCACAGTATAATTTGATTTGTTGTAGAGGATGAGAGACTGAGAAAGCTAGTAAGAAATACAAAGGATATGGGAGGCTCTGGCTGTGCAACGGATCAATACCTCATAGTTTCAAAAATGAACCTATACTCTATTCCCCGAGAGAATAACCTACATGCGCGCATCTTTACGTATTTGGGCGGAGATACTGTCAAAGAAGGAGTTATCTGGGTGAAAGTGTTCAATATTGAAGCAGGCACTCAATTTTATATGACGTTCGGGGAGCGTGCGGGTCAAGTTTCTTTAAGAAAGCGTGATCAGTTTAGGCAGTTCAGCCGGCTGCAGCTACAGCACCACAGATGTATTGAAAAAGGCCTGCCTACGCCTTCAATAGCTGCGCAAAGTGGACTTAAGTTAAACCGCATGTAGGTTTTTCTTTCGGGGAATAGAGTACAGGTCACGAAAGGATGAGAAGAGGAATTGATAAGTTGACACAGGAGCAAGTTGAAATACAGAATTTGCAGAAACCAGAAGTACAAATGGTATATATCTTACATCTGATGGGAACTGCGCAGCTGTTAACGATAAAAAGCAAGCTTAGTCGAGGAAGCTCAATAAAAAAGGATTCAGAAATAAGGAAAAGACTTGACTCGAAATGATTAAGGGGATAAAACAAAAAAACAAAAGCACTATTCAAAGAAAGCAACGATAAAATCAAATCGAAGAGAGGTGAAAGAATAGAAATGCGTTTGAAGGGAATAAGAAATTATTTGGGAAGTGGGTTAAGAAAATTAGGAAAGGAACTACTAGCACTGAGTTTGTAGGAATTAGGAATGCTGATGGTAAAATGGTGAGGGATACACACAAAATGAAGGACTGCATGACTGATTTTTACGAGATATTATATGGAATCGATATCCTCGACATCAAATCCGTAATTAAGAAACTGAAGAATGGTCATGCTGCTGGAGTGGATAGCATCACTGCTAAAATGCTCAAGAGAGGTGGCGTATATCTTCTGCGTGGCTGGTCGAATCTATAAATATGTGTGCTGAGAGCGGTGAAGTTACAAATGATTGGAGAAAGGCGATTATCATTTCACTCTACCAGAGAAAGAATGATAAAGGTGACTGTACTAATTATAGAGCCATGGGGCGATCATCATTTCCTCCACAGCTACCTGAGTTATCTTTCCCTTCCAGTGCGCAACGACGCTACCCCTCACTGGATTCGAAGCTTGAAGTTTGAAAATATAGTCGTAGGAATAATGTAGGTCACATACTTTCCCCTCACCAACGTCTTGTGGGGGCACTGGAAGGGGAAGAGAACTCAGGTAGCTGTGGAGGAAATGATGACTGACCGGAGCCATGAGCCTACTGAATATCGGAGGCGAAATTTTGACCAAAATACTCATTGGTAAGGTCATGGTAATAACTGAAAGAATGATCTGAGGAGCCCAATGTGGATATATACCAAGGAGAATGACGAGCAGACTGGATACCAGTATAAATATATAATACACTCGAACTCCAATATAAGAACAGTTTCGGGAGTTGCTTCGCACTGACCTTGTCCCTAAATCAGATGTCTCGAAACGTGAACATTCAGGGCCGTGTGAACTCGCTGAATACTAAAAACATGTGCTGACATGTGCTGACAGCTGGTGGAATTATTCACTGCGGTACTTCCCCCTTTGATCGCTCCGCTACTGGTAGCGACGCACTGTTCATACTCCCCGCTGTGCCCTGCCCACTGAGAAATTGCGAGGGGCCAGCAGTTCTAGGAAGGCTTAAACTGGATGGGACTATATCAGAGTTCGAGTGTACTGGATACCAGTATCTCAACAATAACGTGAATAAAACAAAAATTATTGTGTCTGAAAGTAGGGGTGAGGAAACAGTATGCAGCATTGCTTAAAATGAAGAGAGGATAGAACAAGTAGATGACTTCGTGTATCTTGGAAGTTTATTTACTGCTGACGCAAACTTAGATGCAGAAATATCCAGCCGTGCGAACGAGGGTGGAAATATTATAGTCAGTATACGAGCCATCACTAAAAGTGAAAATATAACGAATAAAACTAAAATTGCAATATATAAGCCTGCGCTTGCACACATTATGGTATCGAGACCTGGATGTATCAAGAAAAGGATATGTGTAAAGTGAACGCTATTGGCATGAAATTCCTGCGAAATATATGCGGCAAAGCGCTAATGGACAAATTGAGTGTGAGCGGTGATGTCATCGTATCCAGATGTAGATAGTAAAATGAATGGTTGAAATGTGTGAATGAGACTCTAAAGCGGAGAGATATGCAGAACCTCAAAAACACAAGCGCTTGCATGAAAAGATGCATGGATGCGAAGGAAACAAAATATTTATGCAAGGATGGGGATTTGTGCAAGACAATCGCTTATAAGAAGAAGATTGGCGCCTGAAACTGAAGATTTTGGATACTCGTGGGCCCTCGTGGAGAGCTTTACTTAATACTTAGTGACTGGCATAAAGAATATAGACGTTCCAATGAGTTCATCAGTCAGTTTGAGTGCTTATGTGTGAATCGTGATGTATGATGGATGTATGAAACTCTTCATTTGCTAGATAGTTTGAACAGCGACATGTTTTGGAGCGGTGTTGTGGAAAGTGTGTCTCATTCCTGTGAGCCACACATGACTTCTAGCTAGATCCGTTTTCCTACACATTTGTTATAAACCGCTACCTTCGAACTTCCTTGATCCCCGTTAGTATATAGCGAGGCTAGAACCGAACGAGTTACGCTAAACCCGTATGGGATTTGCCTCATAATAATAATAATAATAAGAATAATAATTCCCTTCTGGGAGTTGCAATCCCTTGTTGTGGTGGAGGGACGTGAGGCCTGGGACGGTTGCTGGCCGCCGACTGACGGAGCCCTCGTTAATTTGGGTTTTGTCATGTGGTTGGTGGTAACACTTCAGGAAGGCGGAGAAGGTGCAGGACTCGGCGCGGACGGCAAAGCGAAAAAAGCAAAAAAGCTGCATGCGACCACTCGATGCCGCTCCGGAGGCACAAAAGAGTCAAGAACTCCATGTGCTGGTGGAACGATACACTGTCGCGCTTACGCAGCGAATGCAACGCGGCAAGACGGAGATACACCTGTTCCAAGAGTGACCCGCTGCTGCGAGAGGCATGGAAAAACGCTAAGAAGGGACTGAAGAAGGCCATCAGGAGGAGCAAGCTCCAATGTTGGAAGGACCTGATCGGGAAAGTCAAGAAGGACCCATAGGGTCTAGCTTATAAAAAAGTCACCAAAAAATTGGTGACGAAGCGCAAGTCCCCCGGCCTGGATAACCCTGAGAAGATTGGAAAAATCGTACGGGGCCTGTTTTCACGTGTGGAATCATTGCCGCAAGAGGACTGGAGTTCCAGCGTCGTCTAGAGAGAGGAGTTTTTTACTCTCGAGGAACTATTGAAGAAAGGTCAGCGGTTGAAGGTTATTAGGACGCAGGGCGTCGACGGGATATCAAATAAGATCCTCAAAGAGGTGATAAGTTCCTTCCCAGAAATGCTTTTGAGGGCTTTCAACTCGTGCTTGCAAGAGGGAAGGTTCTTTGGCAATCGGAAAAAGCAGAGGCTGGTCCCGCTCAGAAAGGGAGAGAAACCTCTAGATAAAGCCTCATCCTTCAAACTAATATGCCTGTTGGATACAATGGAGAAGCGTCTGGAGGACATGATTCTACAAATACTTCAGAGTCATACGCAAGGAGAAAGTGCTCTATGGGAAGAACAGTTCGGCGTTCAAAAAGGCTGGTCCACAGTAGACTCTATACAGGCGGTAGTGGACATTGCAAAGAAGGCAAAAATAAGAACTGGTAAGCGAAAAGGATTCTGCGCGTTGGTCAGCATTGACATACGCAGTGCATTTAGCAGCGCGAAATGGAAGAGCTGCATCGAAGAAGAGGTGACATGTGGTGTCCCTCAGGGATCGCAGATAGGCTCATTCGTTTGCAACGTCATTTACGACGACTTCCTGCGCATGAACCTGCCAGCGGGTACAACGATCATCGGCTATGCGGATGACGCACTTGTTGTGTGTACCGCTGATGATCCGAGGATCTTGGAGTTGAGGATCAATGAGAGTCTAAGGCGAGTGAAGCGCTGGCTGGATGCCAAAGGCCTAGAGATGGCCCTGGAAAAGACTGAGGCGCTCCTCGTCACTGATAGGAGATCCTTTTACTTACCGAAGGTTGTTCTACGTGGACGCGAAGTCGCGTGGAGTAAGAGCCTGAAGTACCTGGGAATATGGCTGGATACGAGGTTGAACTTTCGGAAATACCTCAAAATCGCAGCTACCAAAACCATACAGTGTGGGGATAATCTATCTCGGATTATGCAAGAGAGATGGCGTGAGGGACCAACGGAGAGGTAGACTCACCGTCTAATCCCGGAGCTTTCTACCTGGCTCGAGAGAACGCGCGGGAAGCTAGGCTTCTATTTGACGCAGGCGCTATCGGAGCACGATTGTTTCAACACGTACCTGAAGCGCTTTAGGAGGAAAGACGAAGAGGAGTGTGGTTATTGCGGAGCCCCTCTGGCCGATGCGGAACACACCCTCTTTGTCTGTTGCCATTAGAACGAGGCAGGCGCGAGCGGGTTTGGGGCTGTGGGAGATCAGCTCTCCCCCGAAACACTCGTTACGCATATGTTACAGTCTGAGGAGCCCTGCAAGCACATTGAGTCCATCATCACGCAAGTGATGAGAACGAAAGGTCTCGATCTGCGTAGAGGCTGAATATGTACGGGTAGGGTCATGAATGAAATCCCCATTAGGAGCCTGTGCATGGGTTCCTTGGGGCAGTACTGGGGTTCGAAGAAGGAGGTTTTTGGTTTGAATTGGTATGCCTAGACCCGTCCTAGAAGAACGCAATACTACGTCTATAAAAGATTTCGCCCTTTTTCCTTCTACTCACAAAAAAAATAAAGATATTAATAATGATAATAAAAAAAAATAATAATAATAATGATAATAATCGTCATCATCATCAAAATCCTTTAAAAGGGAGGTGAGGCATCCTACACAAAGGGGATCGAGGGGTTGTAGATATCAAGCAACTCTGTACATCACAAATTATACATTTGAGAGATTGTTTTGACAGCAAATGAGATGTTTCTTTTTTAAACACTATCTTTGCAGCAGATCTTGAATACATGCCCTTGAACTTGTCTTCAGAGGAAGAATTAAATATCAGGGTAGAAACCGTAGAGGAACTAGAAGCGCAATGGAGACAAAAAGCTTTCTATGGCGAGCACCCCGGAACGTTAGATTAACATGAAGTGGACAAAGCGGCATCCATTATTTGGCTGAAAAAGGGCGTCTTGTTCTAGGAAACAAGGGGATTTATGATAGCCATTCAGAACAGGGTTGTCAGCAGTAGAAACCATCGTAAGCATTAGTTACATCAAACGTGGTTGACAGGTACCGATTGTATGAAGACGAATGTGGACACAACGAATCCATCGACATAATGGCGTAGCTAGCTGAGGCATCAAGTGAAGACAAAACAGAGAAATGTGAAGCATGCACCTATTCATCCCATTGTGATTTCGGCGACAGCCAATTTGCAAGCAAGATGCACTGAACATCTTGAAGATATAGGAGTCAGTAGGGTACTGGCAGCAGCTCAAAGAGCGGTTTCATTAAACACTTGTCGCGTTGTTAAAAACTTCCTAGACCATCAGGATGTAGACGACTTGAACCCTATTGAGTAACAGAAGGTAGCTTTAGGAAAGTATCCAGAGGCGACTGATGTCACCTTCAACGCTTTCGGCAGCTGCGTACGATAGCGGTAAACGACGAACTCCAAACTACACCATACACCTAATTTCCTGCCTACTACAAAATCATCGTAGGAAATTTAAAACATTGCATTAAATTGTTGACATCCTTAACTCATCAGGAATTTGTCTTAGTTCGAGGCAGATGACAAAATACCGGGCTCACACGCTGAAAAAGCTGAGAAAAAGAATAATTCTCAGAAAAAAGATATGAGTAAAGGAATTAATTAACTTATAATTTATTTCATTTCGTTTCATCCGAGGAGGTGGAGGTAGAGAAGCTATTTCATGTATTTATTCCAACATCGTTCATACGGCTGGATATCTCTGCATCTATCTTTCCGTTAGCAGTAAATAAACTTCCAAGATGCACGTAGTCATCTACTTTCTCTATCCTCTCCTCGCTTAAGGTAATGATAATACCTACCAAAGGTGTTCTCGCGTTATCGTCGCAGTAGGGCTTCAGCTTTCCTTTCATGACTTTGAAGTCTATGTTGGAGGTATCATTGCTACTAACAGGGTTTTCGATGCCAAACAGGCGGAGATCGAAGAGGAAAGGGACTAAGTGGAATGGCGGAACTCGCAAGTAATGAAGGATTTAATTATTATAATAAAACGACGGTGGCTTCCCGGGTATCGTTGGGGCGCCCCTGGAGCCACCGATGAGGGCCACAGCATGCCGAAAGGTCTTGATAGTGAGCTGCGTGATGTTCAGGCAGATCTCATCAAGCATTAATCTGGCCAGCAAGAACATCTGCGAGAAACGGAAAACAGTGGAGAATCAACTGTGCCTGCTGGGGACGCTTTGGCTAGCGTGAGCGATTTGCAGCCAACCACCTCAACAGGAAAACCGTGGGAGAGCATTAACTGAAATACTACAATGGACTAGAGGCAGTAGCAGAAATTCAGCAACCAAGAAGGAGATTGAAATGGAAATACCGCCCTTATTACGCGCCCTTATTTTTTGGCTAAGAATAGTGGACAAAGTGTGTGGAGAGAATATCATCGTTTTTTCTTACTCAAGTACCCACATCTAGTCACAAGAATAAAGGAACAGAATCAAACGGACAAAGAACGCTCAATACCTATCAGCAAATTGCTTTCAACAGTTGACATGGCTACCATCAAAATAGGTGCTAGGGATAATGAAGAACAAATACCGGGACTACTAGAACCACATCCGTATATTAACGCTCCCGTTAATGTAAACAGCGAAATCCCAGAAAAGTGACAGCACCTTGAAAGGAATTTAGAACAAGCTTCACTAGAGTTTAGCGATGTAGAACCGGTGCAAAGGCATTCTCTGCTGAAAACGTTCGTTACGAGGGCGCTACAAGCACTGATAGGGCACCTGAACAACAAGGTTCTGCCAAAGCGTTTGAACGCAGAACTAAACGCATTACAGACCGTAGAACTAGGCTCAAAAAAGCAGTGTCTGTCCCAGAAAGGCAGCGAGATCGAGCATGGAAAATCAGGCTGGATATGGATATCAGCAAAGCAAGGAGCAAATCGGGTCGACTATCTCGATACAAAAAGAAAAAAGAACAAGTGGGCTAACACGCCATATTACTAAAATCATCAACGCTCGGAATATCGAGACATTGGCGCCAGTTGTTTCGGATGAGATCATAGACTCCCAGCGGCAAAGACTTGATATTCTCACTGCTAGATTGCGTCGATACAGTAAGGTTTTTCCAAAAGATCATCGAATAAGCAGATCTGATGCCTGACTAAATTGTCAAAAGTACCACGTATATGTTGCCTAATAAACCGAACGCTCATAATCCATCTACTTTTCGACCAATAGCCTGTCTTTCAACGATTTATTAGTGTCTCACAACTGTGATTGCAGATGACGTTCACTCTCATTGCGACGAGTATAACATCCTAAAAGAAGAACAATAAGGATGTTGCAAAAACTCGCGGGACAGTAAAGATCTAGTGGCCATTAACTCTGTAGCCATGACACAATTTGAAAAACATCAAGAAAACTTGAAAATGGTTTGAAGTGACATTAATATAGAAAATCGATTTTCTCAAATGCCTCAACTCTTTATTTTTGTGATTAATTTTTTGATTATATTTGTACTTTCATGAGAAAGACAGTCTGTGAGTTTCATCCCGGCTAAACGATTCTTCCAGACACGAGAATTTGTTTTTGAAAAATTAAATCTTCGCATTTTTTTACAAACAACGACAAATTCGTCAGAATTCTGAGGGAACCTATGCTCATTCGAAAAATCCTACAAAAAATACCTCATTCTTTTTTATTATATCTTTTATTGTTCACGAGAAAAATCATAAAATTTAATATTTTGAAAGAAAAATTCTTGTGGACACAGAAATGATTTCGCCTGCATAAAACTTATATAATGTAATTATTATATAAGCATTTTTGAAAATAATGGATACAATAAAAAAAAGTGTGATTTTCTATAAAATTTGACTTTATTTTCCCGGATGAATTTTGGAAAATGAAAGGTTGATTCGATGGAAAAACTCACTATTTGATTTCATCGAATATTTTCAAAAAATTCGTGTTTATATAAAGAAAAAGTTCTGCAAGTTTAATGGAGGCCAAAGCACTTGTGTGGTCACGAGAATTTTTTTCCGAATTTTTTTTTATTTTTCTCGCAAAAAGACATAAGTTATCATAAAAAAGTTAGATTATACATTTTGTATAATTTGTTAGAATGAGAAACACTTTTTTCTAACATTCTGTCTGATTTGTCGTTATCTCTAAAATAAACACGAAAATTCAATTTTTTGAGAAAAGAAATTCTTTCAGCGTAGCTTATTTACAGTTTTCAGAATATTGCAAAATATTTCAAAATGCTTTCATGGCCATTTGTTTTCGAAAATATGAGAAATATAATGACTTTCACCTTAAAAATTATTCCGAATATCTGCGAAAGTTATTCATTTATTATAGAGTCAAACTGTATACAGGGCTATTTTTTAACTTGAGACATCGAAATATCCAAAGAAATACGCATCCAACGAAAAAAATGTCTGTAATAACAACTTTCTATTTTCGAAGGGGAAAAGCGAAGCCGCAAAAATTTACTGCACACCCCACCTCCCGAGGGTGGTAGAAGGGCGGGGGGTGCGAGATGAATTTAAATTTTCAAATGAGAACCTATATTTTTTATTGCAGATTCAGATTCTCCATCAAAGAATACGTAAGTTTCAATCAAAAACATTTTTCCGATTCACGCCAGATGGCGATGCATTTGCGGGTTGAAGTCGTGCAGGCACAGGTGCAACTGAGGGTTGTTCACTGGAGGTGGAATGTGGATGCAACTTCCGCATTCTAAATCTGCGACTTCAACCCGAAAATGTATCGCCATCTGGCGCGGATCAAAACCATTTGATCGCGATAGAGTTCAAAGGTTTTTGTTGCGTTAAAGAAAACATAAGTACTTCCCCTTCTACCTACGTTCCTCATTTGAGTTGAAATGAAAGATCTCGCATAGAGAAGAGAAAAGAATAGCCAATGAATAATATGTAAGAATTTATTATACTGATTTAGCGAATGGCACAGGAATCTGACGGAAGACGAGAAGGTCCTTTCAATCCTTGGCCAGTTCCTAAAAATGAAGGAAGTAACGTATCATAGCTCAAAGGAGTTTTAGAAAATGAGTTATCACGTATTGAATTAGGACTTACCGGATTATTGCGTAGGTTGTAGATTTGAAAAGGTTCAGAGGGAATTCAATCCTAACAGCCTTCCGTATGTGCGTGTGGAGAAATTGTAATCCAGAGATTACGAAGTATCCAGAGAGTTTTTAGTCCCAGAGATGCTGTAAGATTGCAAGGCCCAACTTGGACTTCATGTCACAACACTATGACACAATGACATATCAAAAGGATTCCAAAGAATGGAATCTGAGATTTGGATTCACGCTGTGCAGCACTAACACGATAAGGGACGCACACAAAGAAGGCCAAGAGAAACTCCGGTCTTAGGATACTAAACTCGACACTAGACGGACCGAGCTGAAGGAAACTGTAGTAACTGAGTGGCCCATGCCGGTTCATTAGGTTCCTTCGGTTTATAAAAGCGTGACACTTCTGCAACGTTGACATCACATGTGACGACGAATCCCCTGCTCTCAGCTTTCATTATTTTCTTACGTTATTATCATATATATAGATATACTCCACAGCTCACAACGTAATTACTATATTTTTTTTCTTAAAGATCGAAATGAAATCTGCTACTTTCTTATGCAAATTTTTGGTGTACTGAAAAAGCAACACCCTTATAGCTATACGCTATACGTCACGAGACGTGACAATTCCAAGGGACTCAACACCAATTTAAGAGAAAGCATAGAATATTACGGGATTTCAACAAATTTGAAAAGATTTTCCGGGGTTTCAAATAATTTCGAGACGCGGTGAAGAAGTGTAAAAGATTTCAAAGACTTTCACAGGGTATCTATAAATTTCAAACAGTTTAGGAAGACTTTGAGGTTCTTGGAGAGATTGAAAGCATTTTCAATGATTTCAAAATATTTCAAGGGATTTCAAGAAATTTCTAGAGAAGCTACATCCCAATTTACTTTCAGGAAAGTTGAGAAGTCACCTATTTAAACCGAAAAAGGGACCAAAAGTGACCAATTTCCAACCAGAAGTGACGAGAATTAACTAAAGGTGACTAGAGTGCATTAATAATATGACCATTGTTCTTTTGAATTCAAAAGAATTGTATGAAATTGATAAGAATTCCAGAGAAATTTTAATAAATTCCAGATAAATTCATGAGTATTCAAAACAATTTAAGTTGAGTTCACATGAATAAAAAAAAATTAACTCATTTCAATAAAATTAGAGAGAATTCAAAAGAATTTAAGGGAATTGAAGATAGTTTCACTTTTACTTTCGAGTTAAGAAATATGTACGGATTTAAGGGCGAATTCAACTGAATTGAAGTGAATGGAAAACAATAAAAAAATAGTTATTCAAGAAATTTATTAAAATCATCGGATTTGGAGCGTATTTAGAAATATTCACGGGAAGTTAAAGAAATTTGATGAAATTGCTAAGAATTCAGGGAGAATTCAGGAAAATTCAACAAAATGCTCAAGAATCATACAAAAATTAGGCTAAATTAATAAAAATTCAGGGTGAATTCCAAATGAGATGACAACAATTTTCGAAATTCGAAACAGGCCATTGTTCCAGTAAAATTGGAGTGAACTCAGAAGAATTTAACGGGATTCAAGAGAATTCGATAAAATTCAGAAATAGGTATAGACCTTAACTCAACAGTGATCCTCCCTTGGGTTCTCTCTTTTAAATTATTGAAAGAAGTGTCTAAACTGATCTTTTTATTTTAAAATGTGACCATAAGTAGCCATTTTCAGATATATTCACATATTTCATGTATCAGAACTTATAAGTGATGTGTTTAAACAAAAATAAGTGTTATTAAATAATTCAGATTTTTACAGTGCGATACAGCCTAGTACTCAAAATATGGAAATATTCTACGAATCGCTACTGATGGGACAGACGCGGTAACAAATGTTAATTCTATCCTGTATTCTTATTTTATAAATAAGTAAGAAACAAGAAAAAGGACAATAATCGCGCGCATAGTGCATGTGTTTGTTTCCCAGATTTTTTTTCACTTTATTCTCTTGAATTCGAATTCTAAGGGGCATACTTCCAAAACTTTCACAGCTAGAAATTTCGATTTTTTTTTGTTTCACAGAAAATTTCATGCAACTTATTTCTTGTACTGGTACTTGGGACCTGGAACACTTTTTTTGATGCCAAACTAAGTGATTTTAACCCAATGAGATTCCAGTTTCAACTAATTCTTATGAAAATATGTTAATTGACCTCTTTTAAAAAATCAAAATTTTTTTTGCGAAGAAGGTCCATGTAATTTTTTCCTTCTTGGACCAAAATTAATTATAAGACATTTCAGAAGTTTGAATTAACCCAACCGAGAGATGCAAGCCCTTCTGGGTTGAAGTTACTCGATACTCAGTTTGATTGATTTGTAACCAAAAACACAAAAGAATGATTCAATATTTGCATTAATTGTCATCTTAGCAAAACCATTCTGTAATTTTCAGAGGGGGTTCTTCTGAGCACAACAAGCACAGAGGGACCTTGGTAGTACGAAAACTAACCCCGTAGTGTCAGTTTGCATGAAACATGCCAATAATAAATCCCGCCAAGTGCTCAGTGCGCAGTGTCATCCAGATCCTTCACACACAAGAACAAACATCTACTGAAATTTTCCAACAAATCCAAGCTGTTTATGGTTTCGGGCAAAAAACCATGGCTCCCGCATTTTGGGACCGAAAACAGATCATTTTGATCGAATTTCTGCCTCAGGGAGAGACTATCAAGCAGAAAAATATTGTGAGACCCTCAGAAAGCTCAAGAGGGTGATTCAGAACAAGCGGAGGGGAATGTTGACGAAGGAATTGTGTTTATTGCATGATAACGCTCGTCCGCAGACAGCTTCGGCCACCAAAGCACTTTTGGATTCACTCTGTTGGGATGTCTCAAATCACTCCTCCGACTTGGCACCTCTAGACTATCACCTGTTCACCTACCCGAAGATGTATACAAAAAAAATCCTGTAATTTTTTTTTCAAATAAACTTTTTTTAATTAGGAAAATCAAGTGCTCTCATTTTCTGGACACCCCTCGTAAACCATGAAGTTTAGCGTCAGAGAAGTGCTCGAGGAGCTGAATATCTTACAAGAACTGAAACTCTGCAGAATTTTTGAAGAATAAAAAAGACGAAATTAAACATTCTTGTCCAAAAAAACATTGCTCTAGCTATGATGGCACCGAAATTATGGCCTTCTGAAAAGGACCCTTTTTATGAAATGTTTTCAAAGATCAATTTTTAAAATGAATTTGTAAGTTTTCCAACATACCTTATTTCCTAAGCATTGCAGGGGGAAGTTTCACTGAATCATCTCGTGAAGAGTGTTTTTTTCAATTATAATAACATTTTTCACGATCAAAGGAGAAACGAAGCATCTAATCCAAAAGTAATTCAATGAAAATTTGTAGATTGTTTCGAGATGGATAATTTATTTCCCTGAGAACAAAATATATGCGTCTTATTAGAAAATTTTTCGAAGATAAATCTATGAGCCCTTTTGAAATGAACAATTCTGCTACTTAATAATTTTTTCGTGTCTCCCATACTTTTGCCGGAGAATGGAATTCTTGATTTTTCAAAAAGTATTTTCGATGGATAATACCAGAACCGGTGGCCAAAAATGGCTTGCTCACGAAGTCGTCCTTACTTTTTAGGCCTCAAGACAGTGTGCTAAAGGGCAATCCGAACAGAAAATTCCTTTGAAAGTGATCGTGCTTACAGATAACAACGACAGATAGGCACCGATGTAAAATCAATTTTTCTTTAACCAGTGAGTACGAAAACGTTGAGATTTTCCGAAATCCGTAAAGCCGATTTTCGATAAGACCAATACCTTCTCATTGAGATGAGAATGTAAGAATATATTTTTTTGCTCCGCCCTAACATATACTGAACACAAAACAGAATATTGTTGGTCCCTCCACCAAGAGTGGGAGCTTCCCTTCGTGTACAGTCGAGGTGACCCCCTCTTTCGGCGGCAGGGATTCGGCCCCATCGGCCTCCGCATCGGTGTCAATGTTGGGTTGTGTGGCGTCGAGCTCCTTGCGGAGCTCCGCGTAAAATCCCGGCCTAGTCCTGATTGGCCGAAGGAATTTGAGGTCGCTCGAATCCAACCCCTCCGCCTCCTGTAACGGCAAAAATTCGAGTCTGTTACCTTCTTTTGAGAATTATCTTTATGCGACGAAAGGCTTCAAATTCTTCATGTGCCCTTCACCGACAAATCTATCCTTGTAATCTACGAGTGTGAAAACCACCGGGGATAGTCAACATTCAATCTTAAGAGGACCTTCAAACTTTTGAAACAATTTTCCCGCAAGGTCATCCACCCTTTTCGACAGTTTTCTGTTCGGTCGGAGGAGTAGGTCGCCCACTTCAAAACTCCTATCGCGTTTCTCAGCGTTATAATATCTAGCCTGAGTTTCATAGGCTTTGTCCAAGTTCCGACAAATTACGTCTCGCAAATGATTCAACCCAGTAACTCTTTCCTTTCGTTCCTCGGGTCTAGTTTCCTGACGCTGGTGATCCGACTCGAGTTCCCTCCGCAGATACCGATAAGGTCGAGGGTTACGGCCAAAATTTAAGAACGCGGAAGAAACCTTGAGTGTGCCATGAACTGCAGTGTCATAGGTGAACCTAAATTCCGGCAGATGCAAGTCCCAATTCGTATGATTGTCCCTAGGAAATGAAATGATCATGGTTTTCAGGACACAATTCACGCGTTCCGTAGGATTTGCTTGTGCGTGGTAGACGGGGTTTGTAGTATGTATAATTCCGATACTTTTACACACTTGTTTCATTAGTTTATTGGCGAATTCAATACCGTTATCGGTGTGAATTACTGCTAGTGATCCCCAGCGTGACATCAAATCCTCGAAAGCCTTCCTTATCGTGGTACCATTAGCCAGCCGGTCGTGCCCGGTCGACCTTCCATCTGTGGCAAGGACGACAACCACGAACGAATTTCCAACATCCTGAAAAAATTCCTGGCTAGTAGTATCTGAGGGCCACTCTCTGATAGGTCTTTTTATTCCTCAAATGACCTGACTATGGTTTAACATATGATTCTCGGATCGCTTCTGACCGACATTCCTAAGGTAATACGGGTTTCCACGCTTCCAAATCAGGCATCACGGCATCGACGATCGGGTTCGGCCGGCGTCGATACAGCATTCTGTTCTCTATTTTGCAATCGGAAAAGATACTCGGTTTATCCCACACCGCCTGCAATCGTCGCAAATACAATGAATCCTCAGTTTCACCTATGCTAGCTGATGGTATCTCGTCGTCCTCTGTCATTTGCAACAATGAATCTGGGACATGGTTTAACGCACCTTCCCCATGAATTATGTCAAACTCATAGCTCTGTAGTTCCAGGCCCTTTCCAGCGAAACGTCCAGTAGGATCGCGTAAGTTATTAAGCCAGCGGAGACTACATACTATGATCTGTGATTAATTTAAAATGGAATCTTTCTAGGTACTTTCGAAATTTTCGTACGCCCCAAACAACGGCTAGATACTCACGTTTCGTTACCGTGAAATTCCTTTCTGCAGACGATGAAGTCTAGCCTGCATATGCAATAATCCGTTCTCCCTCACCTTGCTTTTGTCTCAAAACTACTCCTAATCCTGAAGGCACTCGCGTCGGTCTAGAGATCGAATGTGTTCATCTCTACGTCCTTGAATAAGGGGTACGCGAGTATAGGTGCACTGGTTAAGGCCTTTCTGAGAGAGTCGAACGATTCTTGTCGTTCTTCCAAACGTCACTTCACCCCTTTTCTAAATATTCTCGTCAGTGGCTCAGCGACAGTTGCAAATTGCGGTATGAATCACTGATACCATGAAGCCATCCCAATGAACCTACCTAATTGCTTCACGGTTTTCGGAGCCGGATTCGAGAGTACTGATTCCACCTTGTCGAGATCTACTTCAGGACCCTCTTTGTTAACCAAGAATCCTAGGTATTTAACTTGAAAACAACAGAATTCGCTCTCATTGGGATTAATCGTTAACCCTGCTTCAGCTACTCTGATGAGAGCCTTATCTAACCAAGATAAGTGTTCGTCAAAGGTTTCCGTGACCACAATAATGTCGTCGAGGTAACTAAAGAAAGTTGGTTGCATGTCGGGCGTTATTATTCGGGGTATCAACCTCTGAATGGTTGCAGAGACACCTATAAGGCCAAAAGGCATTTTCTTAAACTCGAGTAGTCCTCTACTATGTTCATAGTGTGCTTGATGAGGTGAGTTTCCCCTAAAGGACCTTTGGGTTCCGGAGGAAGTTTAATTCTCGAAAACTCATTCAAAACATCCTCCTTCCTCTCGATCAAGCCAACTATTCCACTACACCCCTCCTCCTCGGCCAACCATTGTCTCAGAGGGTAATGTTCACCGTTAGATTCGGGCATGAAAACTATTCTAGACTCCGAAGCACATATCATGTAGAAATTTCTCCGACGATCTAGACCCAATATCAACTCCGTGCCCAGCTTAGTGGCTACCCTAACTTCACATGTTCGCGTGATACCCTCAATAGTTATAGGTAGATTTACTTTCCCGCCAATAACATCCGTTGAACTATTGGCTACCACCATACGCGACTTTGTGGTACGATCTAATTGTCTCCCTAGAAGCCTTCGCTATCTCTTCCCAGGTCGATTTCCTAATCGAAGTTCGAGCTGACACGTTATCGATTAACGTGTCCACCAAAACGGAGTCGATTATAGCCGTCACACGTATCCTATTGGCTATTTCCGTCGATTCTACTATCCCGCTAATTAAATCCGCCTCCGTTCTTTTCTCTTGGATTACTCTAATTCTCTCAAGCTTTTTGGTAACCAGGTTAGGAAAGCTCTGCTTAATATCCACCAAGTAGCATGCAGAACTAGGAGGTATAATGTCGGGATCTTGAGATCTGTATACCTGAGATTCTACTAATAATTCTTCGGCCAAAAACTCGCTAGTTACACTTATCTTATCAAACTCGCCCTGTTTCGATTGTTCTTTATAGTCCAAGTTTACTGGTATAAAAGATCCCTTAGATTCTGTCAGCTTCGTCGAGGTTGGTTTAGAATCGTAATCTTCTTGGATGTAAGTTGCCAGTCTCGTGGGGTGGAGAGGCAGTGCAGACCGAGCTCACTGCTCCTTCACCTCGTTTCCTGAGCACTTGGGCAATCCCTAGTGGTGGAGCCTACTGTTTTGCATTTATAGCACCGGAGCCTCCTAAGGACCGCACAACCTTTTTGATTGTGTCCCGGTTGGTCGCAGTTAAAATAGACTATTTCGCTAGGGTCCCTAGCTGGGGATTCGTTTTTTAATGTTATTAGCAGAATCTCTCGTTTTTTGCTGACCTCCCTCATCCTTAAAATTATCTTGGGGGGTCTTGTGTTCAATACCTGCCTGATTGCTTTTTTTGCCATCCTTATCAGTTACCTGTTTTTGTTCCGTACAAATTGCCGATGTCTTATTTACCTCCTCTGTCATCGCTGAGGATGGTGATTATTTATTAGACTCTCGGAACGACAGAGGTTTGTACGCAAATGCTTTTAGGAAATCATTTTCTGGAGGAGGTGGAACTTTGCATTCTCTTATACATATGTTCCATTCTTTCTCCCAGCTTCTCCCGAGGCGGGATGATTCACGGAAAGATCTGTACTCCGAGCGACGGATGATTTTGTGATATTCGGGCCGCAAGTCCCTATGGATCCAGTTTAACTGGTCAATTTTCGGAATCTCATCTTCGGGTAAATTAATCAGACGTTGAATATTCGTTATATAGTCATCTATAGACTTTGAAGGTATTCTTTCTGATAAAACCGGCATTGCTAACAGTAATTCTTCGTCTGGCACTCTAGTGAGTTTCCTATGATCTTCGATTTTAGTTAGGAAACCATCTGCGCTCAAGTCGCTCTTCACATTAAAAGTGAAATTCCAACCCAGGACAATTTTGCCTAAATCTCTTTTACCTCAACGATTTCTATTAGATGACTTGTTACTATATACTGTGTCTCTGTCTGAAGATTGATCGCGAGGATGATTGTGTTGAAAACCTATATTAGTTTTTCTTGGTCTTTCCGGCAAGGTAGGTTTATGGTTTCTACTCTTGTTAATGTCTGAGTTGAACTGTGGAGTTTTTAGTGGAAACTCCTCACTCCGGCTCCTGATGAAAGACGTTCGACTGAATTCATTTAGTTTATTTCTATCAAGATTAAAACTAGGTTCTCTATCCATTTTGTTCCAAAGGTCGTCAGTCTTCGTTTCAGTCGTGGTAGTATTGGGGGATACTTCTTTTCATCTTGGGAGTTTCGTTGGGTCTCTTTGAGTAGCCCCCAAGTTTCCTCTTTGGGGAAAGTCCTGGTCTATCTGTCCGAACGTATCTGGGACTGAGTCTGAAATGAAGTGCGTTACGAATTTGTCCATTTTCCGGTGGTCTGAGTTTGGATTTCTAATCTGCTCGTTCTTAGTATTTTCAAAATCGCAATCCGGAAGTTTCAGATGGCTATCATTTGGTTTGTTTGCTTTGTATTGTACATTGGGGCCTGGTACGTTGAAAGGGTACGGCATTCCGAAAATCTCCACATAATCAAATGACACATCTGTTGGGTTTATCGGGGGGAAAAGTGTCGGTTCGATACGCGGTGTCGATACTGTACTCAAAGAATCAACTGGCGTATTATTTGTCGTATTTGTTATCGTGCCAGTTCGTGGCAATGCTACCGTTGTTGTGATGTGGTTTGCGTTAGTTACTTCCGTTCCTACTGTTACTGTGACCGGGGTATAAGGCACATCTATATGTCTACCATTGAGAAGACTTGCAGCTAGTTTTCCAAAGTCGGATTCTATCTCCATTTCGTCGTTTGTAGTGGCTGACGTTACGGACGTATAGTTGGAATTACTCGATTGCCAACCTTTCAGGAGTCCAATTCCCCTACGCAATCTGGCGCATTTTAGTTTTCGTGTACCGAATGTATCTAGACTTAACGCATCTAAGCTATCGTTAATTTTTGAGTTATCTAACTAACGCATCTAAGCTATCGTTTATTTTTGAGTTATCTAACTCCGCACTAAGTTGTTTCAACTCGGTATACGTACGACGTTCCCTTCAAACCGACAATGCGCATTTGCTTGGCGTGCCACCTTAAATATGAAATTGTACATGTACACTTTTGAAATCTTTATAACTGCTTGAAAACTTCGAAAATGGCTTAACATTAAGAATCCCTGATTAAAAAGCAGGGTCCAGTTGCAAAAAAGGGGCGTCACCTTTTTCTAACTAGAAAATTTTTTTTTCGGTAACAAGCGATTAGAATCTTTAAATGAACGATGAACGAATCGATTTGACGAGGCTAGAGTTTGAAATTATTGTTACTTTTGTTACTACGATGTCTCAAATATGAGTCTGTCACGATATAAGAATGATCATACTCAACTCACCGCTCAGGTGCTTTTGAACATCCGTGCGGCCAAAAACACTGTAAATGATTCAAATTGAATGGGTTTGAAAAAAAATCAAGATGTATTTAGATATTTTTTCATGCCGTCATAAGCTATTGTGTCGACAAAAAAAGGAGAGTTTCACGCACATCAGCTGTCACTTGAGACGGGAGGACGCCATGTTGGCTATCGATGCAAACGAGATACGTATCGAGATATATATCAAAACATATCAGCATCGATAGTTGCGTATACATATTTCGAAAAATTGTGAACATCGCCATTGGCTTGCGAACCACGATTGCAAGAACATTTCTTACAATATTTGTCGCATTGTAGGATGTCGTAAATGTGGGATGTCGAGCGTATAAGATTCACAGGCATTGATTATCGCTTGCAATGAAACAAAACATTTCCCTCCAAAATTAATATTTGCACTTAATCATGTACACTGAATATTTTGAATATTAGCTGGCATAAACAATCCTGAAATGCATTCTCATGATATTAAACGAAAAGAACACATATTCGGTTAAATATCGCATTTTCCCTTTCGTAACTTAAACCTATTTTCTTAATTTTAATCGAAAAGACGTGTGTACGCTGTGAACACTGGTTATCACAGCGTAAGAACAGATTAAAACACAGCGTTTCAATTAGGTGTCATCCCTATTTCGTGCGTTTCAAGTTCCTACTATAATAATCATCAGTAGTTAATAATAGTGGAGGTTTGAAACAACGCATAGATGTTCAATATCATAAAATGCCATATGCACACAAACTTCCGCGATATCGTTTGTTAATACGGCTGATTCCCCGTTGGCTACTTCTACAATTCTTTATTACATGCGACACACTGCTGTAGGCATTTTTTGTAAACACTTGTTGAACAATTGTATATTCTATTACACTTTCTGAAAGTACTATAAAGTTCTTCATTTTGACATAGAAACCATTTTGTAATTGGGCGTAAGAATCGTCAGAACGTTTGTTACTTTTTGCTGACGACATGAACAAACAACCGCTGTTTAATATTTTCTTAATACAAGAGCTATCTGAAAAAAGTTTCAATTTTTGTAACCATGACGCATTCACTCTAGATGCAGAACCGAAATGCCTAAAATTATTGGTTTCAAGGGTGCTTTTACCGTTGTTGTTCCTATTGTATTGCAATAATTTTTAACAGTGAATGAACAAAAAGTATATACGTGATGTCTCAATCTTATAAAACTGTACTTCAAACTAATTTGTCGACAGATTTGATGACGTACAACCTTAGCAGCGTGTATGACTCATAATGAGATTCCATTTCCAGACTCAAAAGCGTAAGCATTATGAGACCACAGTGATCCCCAATTCAGAAGATTTCTCGATAAATGTAGAAGTGAATGCATATTGAAAGTCATTGATACCTGAGGGTATAGCATTTCTGATTGGGGACCGGATTGATGTAACAATTGATCAGCACGATCTAATTCATAAATTTGAATAACATCTTTCGACAGAATATAAAAAGCTTTCGCGAACAGATCCCAATGCACCGAAAGGTGGTCTAGTAATATGTTTTTAAGAACATTCATACTATGAGAAAGCATCCAATTCTCCCACTCACGAGCTTTCCAAAATTCTTCTTCGAAAAACAAACGAGTAAATCGAACAATTTGATAAGTTTCTTTTATTTTAGGCATGTGCATAAGTGATTTCCGAACACTCTCGTAACACTATTTCATTTAAATACTTTTATGGCGCTTCAAATATTAAATAAATTAGAGGAATAACATTATTTCATAGATCGTGAAACAATTTAGAAGCATATAATGGGAGAGGATGCGAATTCTCTGAATTTGATGCCAAGGAGAAGACCACACCCACAAATTTCTAGTCCACGAAGAACTGAAGAATCGATATTAAGACGTAAATCTGCACCACCACTATCTGAAATATCTACATTCATAAAATCAACATTCTTACCTTTTGACTAACTATTCAAAGACAATTGACTCCTCCACTTAGCCCCTGCAGACAACAAATTGGAGATGTTCAAAGAACGACTCATCGTACAGACAGACAAATTCAAGATGCTCAACGAGGTATGGAAAGAAATTTGACTTCTGAACCTGGTCTAGATAGACCACAAATTACGAGTAGAGATGCAGAAGAACGATACGTACAAAAACGTTCTGAGAGACCAGAGGATTGGGTAGGTCTATTCTGTTACGTACAAAGCTTGTACAAGTGTTAACCTGGCTTAGGATGGCTGCTGGATCGGAAAAGTGAGAAAAGCGGAAAATAATAGAGAACTGATGTTTTGACCGGATATTATGAAATTCACTGGATGTGCAGTTATGAATGTACGTGTAATTTTTTTATATGGTTTCATTTCCAAGGCTTGAATTTGAATGTGTCAAATTTTTCAGATTACTAATTGAAAATTTAAAAATTTCGAAATCTTTTGATACCTGATTTAATGTCTCATAATAGGTCTAAATAATTTCTAGAACGCAATTCTTAACCGGTTCTCGATTTTGTTTCTTGGAGAAAAAAAACATAAATTAAACTAGATTCAGTAATGTTATTTGTTATAAACGAACTATAACATCACACAGTGAAAATGATGGATTCCCAGTTCCCAAAGTAATGTTTTGGCGATAAAATCAATAAAATTACTTGCTTATATAAGAAACGTGTGGATGATCATGAAATTGTGTCACATTATTTGTTAACTTTAAAAAACAAATAATATATTAGATACCCTTTCCGGATCTTAAGATAGAAACAATTTTTTTTTATTCTCCTCATTTTGAGTTTCCAATGATGTCTGATAATATAAAAATTTGTCATTCAATATTATTTTTTAACTTTATGATTAAATTCTATAAACAGATGACCATAGGAACTTGGGGCAGGAGAAAGGGAAACGAGTTGCACTGGCCCGTGTAAAAATATTTCATCTTGGATTTCGTCCTGATGATGGGCAATTAAGACATATCCAAGACTTATTCAAGACGTCTGGGAATTCTCGTTTTCTCACTTTTAAATGGATATTTTAAGAATTAAACAAGAAATTGATAAAAAAATTAAAGTCTACATTACCTGTTTCTTTTTTTATTGGTCTTTGGACAAGACATAACAGACATCTTCATGTCTTGAGAGAAGTTCTGTTCGTCTTGCTGAATGTACCCCACTAAAAGCTATCACCATAAACCCAAGACAAAAATTTGATGTCTAGCAAGTCTAGCTTATGAGACGGAACCAGACT
>JAUMHM010083344.1:0-13393 GCA_032362435.1 Melikaiella ostensackeni
CCCAAGGGCCGCCAGCTAAGCCTCCCCACCCGTCTCTCTCTCATCACAAAGTGCTGTGAGAGGGACTTCGTCAAGGTCGTCAAGGTCCGAGGGGAGGGGGTTATTCTAACTTGCGATGCCTTAGATTATGGTATCTCGACTATACTTTCACATATCACTCCGGAAGGTGATCGCCCAATGATATATGCATCAAGAGCGCTACCAGCGAGGGAACAAAATTATGCTCCAATCGATAAATAAGCTCGCGCAATAGTCTTTGGGGTAACTAAATACTACGATTACGAATTACCAGCCGTTGGTCCGAATTTTTGGAAAAATGAAAGGAATTCCAATCATGGCAGCACGTAGACTGCAAAGATACGCAGACTTCTTGCATGCGTTTAATTATGATATTGAATATGTAAAATCAAAAGAAAATTGTGCGGACGGGCTATCACGCTTGTCGATGCCGATAGAAGAAGGAGATAAAAAGAAATATACATACATTAACTACGTAGATCAAGAATCATTTTCATGCTTAGATCATAAAGATATTGCCAAAGAAACAAGAAAAGATAAATTGTTATCAAAAATAATTATACTTTTAAAGAATAGTTGGCTTAATGGAAAGGTGATCGATGATGAGATTAAACCGTTTTCAACAAGGAAGGAAGAGTTAAACATAGAGCAAGATTGCATTATGTGGGGTTACCGCGTAATAGATCCAGAAAAATTAAATAGTATAGTATTGAATGAGCTGCATGCCTCACATGCCGGAATTGTTCAAATTAAATGAAGGGCGACACTCCATACGGGCGTAAGTGCCAAATTACCAAGAATCGTTTTATTGGCTTAACCTACTTGTTTTCCCCTAACTCATGTCCCTGTAGAAGATTTTGGTCCAGCTCGACCCTGAAATGGGTCTAAGAAAAAACTTTAGGGCATACGGGCGTGAGTGCCACGATCGCATAATGCATGCGGGCGTAAGCGCCATCCGAAATGGGATGAGAAATTTATGTTAAGAAATGGTAAGTTTACAAGCAAATTATGTTACAAATTTATGTGAAAACATTAAAACATTGCTGACTATTCAAGGAATGCGCTTCCAAGCGAAAGTAAAACGAAAATTCTTATTTCTCCATTTTATTTAAACAAAACAAAAAAAAGACTATAAATTAATTTCCACAGAATTTTCAATTTATTTCTAAATGGCGCCAGGTACAGCATTTAGAATGCGGGAGTCACATCCACATTCCACCCTCGGTAAAAGACCCTCTGTTGCGCGAATCGAAAAAATTTTTTCGAATAAAACTTACGTATTTTTCAATAGTGAATCTGAATCTGCGATGAAAGATATATGTTCCCATTTGAAGTCTTAAAGTCATTCTCCCTCCCGCCCCCGAGGTGTGAATTGTGGGGTAAATTTCTGCAGAGTCGCTTTTCCCCCTAGAAAATAAAAAGTTTTCATTACAGACATTTTTTTCATTGAATGCACATTTCTTGAGATATTTCGACGTCTCAAGATAAAAAAACACCCTGTATAGAGCTAACTAATAGCTCGAGACACGTTTTTCAGTTTTATTTTCAAATTAATAAATAAAAAAGTTGTGTAACTCTTACAGAGTGAAAATCGGCCTTTTTTGGGACGCGCCGTTCCTTGGACACGAGTTTGCTCACAGATGATTGGTTTTTTTCAGGCGTTTCTTTGACGCTTCAATGGAGTCAAGTAATAGCTCGGAGACCTATTTTTAGTTTTATTCTTAAATTAATAAATAAAAAAGTTGTGTAATTCTCAAAGAGTAAGAATCGGCGTTTTTTGGGACGCGCCGTTCCTTTGACACGAGTATTCTCACATATGGTTGCTTTTTTCCACACGTTCCTTTCACGATTCAATAGAGCTAAGTAATTGCCCAAAAGTAATTTCTTGTTTTTTCTTTTGAATAAAAAGCGTTAAATTTAGATAGTATACGTGTGTGTACGCAAAGCGATAAGAGCAGTTGTTGAGTGTGGATCAGTCCTGAAATTGTAAGAATCATTTGGAGTCAATCGTATTAGAAGCCTTAGATAGAAATCATATCTTCTTTCTTATTCATAACATAAATTTCTACAAACAATACAGTTGTATTATGTATGATA
The DNA here is from genome assembly GCA_032362435.1 of Melikaiella ostensackeni. Classification (NCBI taxonomy): domain Eukaryota; kingdom Metazoa; phylum Arthropoda; class Insecta; order Hymenoptera; family Cynipidae; genus Melikaiella; species Melikaiella ostensackeni. The sequence continues at coordinate 2,116 of JAUMHM010083344.1, forward strand.
CGCTCCTCACTTTTTATGGGGGAAAACCTTTGGATAGTGGAGGAGGTAGGTGGGTGCATGGATGAGAGGGAGAGGGTGGCCCTGGTGCTAGGAGGAGGCTAGAGGACGTTCTGTGACACCTCAGTCAAGATACTGATCCAACCATTTTTTCTTTCCCAATCCTTTAACGCAGACTGAACGAGCTTCACGAAGCTTATCTCGAATTATAAGTCTCACTTGATCATACCTGTAGGGAATTTCACCAGATATTTACTCGAGACCATAGTAATTCCGCGTCAGCCACAGATCCTCACACTCTTGTATTTGGCAGGCAGTGAGTTCCAGTAATTGGGCGGTTCAAACAGGTGGACTGTAGGTTGAGCATCTGCCTGGATAGGAATTATAGCCAACTCCTTGAAGACGGACCGTTAATGGGCCTCTCGAAGCCTTGTATGTCCACAATGAAGTCCATATTGATAAGAACTGAATTCTGTTGCTAAAATCATTTCTTTTATACCTTTTCTCTCCACCATCGATGTTATCACCCCCACTGTCACTAGCGCAACCCCCACCACTATCATCTTAAATCGACTTCTTCATGCTACCACTATGGGGCTGGTATTGAATAAGACGGTCATGAATAATTAGACAGTAAGCTGCAGCTTCAACGGAGAAATCGTCTGTAGATTTGAATTCCAAACGGATGTCCACTGAGACCTGTTTGAGAAACTCATTTTGTTTCGAGCAATCAATGACTGAGAGGAGCGTGTTCTTTGAAATCACTTTTCTTCAATATTGGTTCAGACTCTTCACCATAGCAAACTGCCTGAAAGTTTGCATGCAGCTTATGAAGTCGTGTAAACTAAATATGGCCAATGTCCAGATTCGAATTGTCATAGGAATAGGTACTGTAAATTCAGGAACACCTTGACATTGGTTATATGGCAGTGAAACGTGGTTTTTCCAACTGAGTTGACGTTTTTACAGTTCATATATGTCTTAAAATGGCGGAGAGCAGGGGGTATTCATACAATTTCCATGAACGAAAACTCATACTAATCAGAAAATGTTTTTCAATGAAGTTCAGCATCTCTTTCTTTTGCTGATCTGAAGCCATTACATATGGTATCATCCACTCCACTTCATGAATTGTGATCGTTAATTGAGATCGATCCACACTGCATTCTCCGTAAAAGAACTTTGTCCAGGGGTGAGAGATATGTAGCCTTCTATGGTGCTAGTGTGACCGACATTTTTGCAACGATCAATCTCAAAACAATTGAGTTCATAACAAACTTTATCAAACAAATGGCAGATGGCATTGCTCACTACAGCAAGAGCCATAGCTTCATCAGCCCTTTTCAGTCTTTCATAAACATGCAGTGAACTCTTGCTGAGTAGTATACGTAAGAGGCGAAATTTCTCAAGCATATAAATTTTTTCCTTTTGCAGAAAACAAAATTTTACTTAATATGCGTCTTACAGACTTTTTTGCTATTCTGGTTCATTTCTAAGAATTGCGTTGGGACGACTAAGAAGTACCGCTCGTCGCTCTTTTATAGAAAAAATTCTCAGATTTCTAGCTAGACTGTTTTAAAAAAAAAATAAAATTAGTCCAAATTTGAGAAAAAGTCAAATTTTTCATTGATTTTCGAAAATAGAGCTCAAATTTTAATTTTGCTCTAAGATGTTCAAAATTGGTAGAAATATTTTGAAAATGTCTGTCGGAAAAATATTTTGTGAAATTTTGTTTTCTGCAAGAGGAAGAAAGTTATATACGTTTAAAGAAGAGTTTTTCCATCAGAAGTAAAAAAATCACCCCTTCCCCCTTTTTTTGCAAATATTTGTCAAAACAAGAAAAAAATTCCTGTACGACTTCCCATCTAATATGACTTCAGTCAGACAAACTTTAGGCCCGATCGGACTTCGTTTTTTGGGGTGGGTACACTTGAGAAATTTTGCACCATCAATATTGATGGTAGCGAATTATGCGCTTATATGTACATATCGTGATGTTCTGCTCTACACTGACTCTAATCAGTTTATCGCACATTCTTATATCGGCTGTACTTGTCTTTTATATTCATCTGTCCACATAAAAATTTTAAGCGCAAATGTCCACATTTAACACTATCATAGTCTTGATATCTATCTTGATTGTACATTATTAAGCTACCGACACCGAGGTAATCGACAAAATCGTATGGCGGACATATATTAACCAAACCAGTGGTACCAGGGCCGTAACTATCATCAAGGTTGACAATAGCTGATTCAATTTTATGTGGTCCTTCCACTGGCAGTTGATTGCGCATAAAAACCCCATGAAAATATTGAATCTTTAGCACGGTGTCGCATCTTCACTGCAATTTTTTTTCCACAGGTCTTAGACGAATTCCTTGTCCTTGACGACAGGGTTCCATAAAAATACAAAACCCTCTTCTATAGAGTTTAATATGTAGCCCTTTCTCCAAAGCTACAGGCTCCATTGTTTCATTGTGACGTTAAGACTCTGCAAGTTGTTGTTTGGCTGCACCAGCGTCGTTTACAGCCTTTGCTACACCAGTTGCGCCACCAATTAGTGCTCCAAGTTTTTGTAAAGGGTATTGAATCATGTAAATGGAGTTGAGTATCTTCCATTCTGTGAGCATGAGGAAGTAATACCACCAAGTAAATCTCAACAAAATTCTATTATTTTATTTGATGATGTGGCTTGTGAGAAGCAGAACAACATTAGAGCATTCTTCTGCATGGGAAGAAACGCTCATATTGACAGTTTCTACTTATGTCAGACTTTCGCTCGGATCCCTGAGCACCTGGTTTGAGATAATGTAAATCTACTAGTCCTATTTAGACGAGATGAGAGGAATCCTAGATATGCGTATGACGATCATACAAATACGGACATGAGTTATACTCAATTTCGAGATTTATGTTCTGCATGATGGAACACTAACAAATATGAATTTATTGTTATTGACCAGGAGAGTGATATCAACGAGGGTAGATACCGAAAGGGATTTGACTGTTTCATCACGCTATGTTATGCACTGGGACTGATGTCATTATAGACTTAGACATTAACACATCAACATGTCAAAGTTTCAAAAGGAGAAGAAGGTGCTCCATCAAATCGCGAAAGCTAGTGAGGTAATTCGACGTAAACATCGAATGCTCAAAATGGGTAAAGAGAAAAGATTAATGAAAAGAAAAGATTATGATCATTATCATCATTGAAGCAATGTTGGATCAACGTTGAAGCAATGTTGAATAAACATTGAAGCAATGATGAATCGACATTGAAGCAATGATGAATCGACGTTGAAGCAATGTTGAATCGACGTTGAAGCAATGTTGAATCGACGTTGAAGCAATGTTGAATCGACGTTGAAGCAATGTTGAATCAACATTGAAGCAATGTTGAATCGATGTTGAAGCATGTTGAATCAACTTTGTGCAATGTTAAATCAACGCTGAGCCAATGTTGAACCATCTAGGGGCAATGTCAAATCAATTTTAAACCATCGATGAATCAACGATGAACCAATAATGAATCCATGTTGAAACAACAGTGAATCAATGCTAAACAAACGATGGATCATCAAGTTTCAATCTAACTACGAATGAGTGTTAAATTTATATTAATAATACGCTCGTACCAACTAGATGTAGGGTTTTGATAAATGCAATAGCAATTCATATGCATAATGTTGTTTTCAATCAATGAAACCCTCATAGTTACTATTTACAATTATTTACAATGAGTATTCCCAAACTAGTTTTCAGCAAAGAGTTCCAAAAGTTCTAGGTCATCACCGGTCATTACGGGAGAGGGGATGAGTTAGCCTCTTTAGGAAAATTCTCATGCTTAGGTCAAATCTTACTCGCGAATAAAAGACTCTTTGGATTTGATTGTTAAAATGGCTTACAATATTTATTGAAAAATTGAAAAAAGGGGAGGAGGATCGATAGCAACTTTACGAAGATCGGTAGCACAGAATGACAGTCATGTTGAAAAGTGATAATTTGCAGGGGCAGATCATTACCAAACTTCATTTTGCGGCCATTCTACCACATTAATTAATTTACAGAGTTTGTTGCTGTCGAGCTGGGCTCGATCGTTCAGCCATTAGAGTCACACTATCAACGAAGATTTGAAACTTCCAGACTTTAACGAAGGAAAGAAATTAGATTCCGGTACTATTATTATATATATACCACAAAAACTACACGGTGCTCCGAGAGCTTGAGCGGAATTAAATCCGTAGCTTAATTCACGAGACCAACATGGTGTCCGTAAGTACAGCGAAATTGTGACGACGAATTGATAAGAGAAAGCTAATTTGGTCTGTAATTATGGCGGGAGCAAAATAGTTGAGCTGACAGAATTGATTTTTCCACTGAAAATTACAACAATTCAACTCAAAGAAGCGAATATCCTTATATCCTTGGGGGACTCGAGAGGCCCCACGTGTTCTACTCAAAACTAGCCAGAAACATGATTCTTAAAAATCTATCAAACTTTGAACACGGGGAATTCACGAGGATTCCAAAATTTCACAAATGACGGAAAAGTTAACCTTACCTCAACTTTGAATTGTTAACACACAGATTGTAACGATTAATGCCTAACTGAACAATTTTTTTGAAGCAAAGAAAAAAAGAGCGAAGATCGCAATAAGTGCGTTCGTTCCGTCACGCAGCTGCTGATTGGCTGCTTGCTCGGCGCTATTCTGTGGTTGGTGATGCTCCGCTCGGCTCGCTCTCTGCCGTGACGCCGTAACGAAAGGAGGTGCAGGGTTTCAAATCATGATGCTGTACCAACATTGCCAATATTTTCAAAGAAGGTGCATTTGACTGCATTTGAAAACGGTTCGAGTGGTGCAAGTGCCATTTCAAAATGCTGATAAGGACGCCAGTGACGTGACTGCTGTCATCGATCTTCGGGCGGAGGTCGAATCGCAGATTCAATTTCGGGTAATTTTAAGAAATTACAATTTGTCTTGGGTCATCACTTCGATGAGGATTAATGCGCCTGTATCTCGTGTAATATTAAGTGTATTCGAAAATTTCTGGTAGTGCATATGAGCGCATTTTGAGTACTTCAAACTGATGTAATTAAGAATTTTATTTCCTACTAAAAAAGATCGCAAAATTTCAGCAGTACTAAAAGTTGTTGGCCGCACTGATTTTTTTAACAACTTAATAGGCAGAGGGATGATGTTCTCACATCCTCATAAAACCACCTTCATAGTGACATGGATCTGAATTTTCAGATCCGTATGATTCCTGGGGCTCTTATGGGTGACTGTTAGAACATCAATCCCTAGTACATTGAGATACGAGGGTTGTTTGATAAGTCAGTGACTTTTTGAATAAGAGATTTTTTTCGGCAAATTAGCATTTTATTTTTTAACATAATCTTTATTTAATCGTTCGTTACATTTAGTGCAGCATGTTTCCTTCCAATTTTTTTATTCCTTCCAAATGATAGGTTTTCTCAAGGCCCTCAAAATAGGGAGTTTATTTCGGTGATAACCTCTTCATTCGACCCAAATCTCCTTCCGCCTAGCCATTTCTTCAGGTTTGGAAACAGGAAATAGTCGCAGGGGGCTAAATCTGGAGAATATGCTGGATGAGGTAACAGTTCGTCGCCCAATTTATGGATTTTTGCCATCGCGACTACACACGTGTGCACCCGTGCATTGTCCTAATGGAACAGCACTTTTTTCTACGACAAATGCGGTCGTTTTTTCTTCAAATTAATATCGAATCTGTCCAAAAGCTCTGAATAATATTGACCGTTGATTGTTTTACTCTTCTGAAGGTAATCGATGTGAATGATATCGCGTGCATCCCAAAAAACTGTGGCCATGACCTTGTTGGCCGACAGACCCACCTTGGCCTTCTTTGGTGCACCTTCACCCGAAGAAACCCACTGTTTTGATTGTTCCTTGGTATCTGATGTGCTGTGAAGGATCCATGTTACGTCCACGGTTAGGAAACGGCGCAAAAACTCGTTCGGATTGCAGTTGAACATCGTCAAACACTCTTTTAAAATGGTCACACGGTTTCGCTTATGGTCTAGTGTGAGCAATCGCTGCACCCATCTCGCGGATAGTTTTCTCATGTCCAAATATTCATGTACAATGTGATGTACCTGCTCAGTTGAGATGCCTACAGCCTCAACTACCTCACGCACTTTCACTCTCCTATCGTCCAATATCATTCCATGGATTTTATCGACGATTTCTGGCGTGATGACCTCTTTTGGGCGACCTGAGCGTTCGGCGTCACTTGTGCTAGTACGACCACAACGGAACTCAGTAAACCACTTCTCAACTATTGAAATTGATGGTGCAGAGTTCCCATGGTATTTATAAGGCCTTTCCTTCGTTTCAGTAATGGTTTTTTTTACGTAAAGAATAATGCTTAATCAGGACACAAAATTCACTTTTTTTCATTTTCGTTAAAATTCACGAGGCTATGTACTTTTAATGGCTGTCAAACACAAATTAAATGACCCAGCTTGTTCAAGATTTAACAGTAGTCTATTCAAAGATGGCGTTGACGAAATAAAGCGCTTATTTGCCGAAAAAAAACTTGTATTCAAAAAGTCACTGACTTATAGAACAGCCTCGTAATCCAAAAATCTTTGCGATCATCATATTTGATGATTTGAAAAATTCTTCGATCTCCCTGAGGAGAAATAAAAGAAAATTCTGAAGCCCCTGAAATTAGGTTCATGTATGTATTCTTGTGGGAATGGTTTCTTAAGTATGTTCCAAACGAATAGTAATAATAATAATAATAATAAAATAATAATAATAATAATAATAATAATAATAATAATAATGATAACGAAATAAGTGCTAAGTAGAAAAAATCGTATTGTTAGTCCTAACTAATTTTACATTTAAAAAACTAATTGGATTATTATTTTCAATTTCACTTGTAAATTGAAAACGTCGATGATAATTGCGGTCACTTTTTAGCGGAAATCGCCTTCTTCCTTTGCTTCTAGCATAATATACTATGTCGCTTTCAAAGAGCATCCTGAAACATTTATGTTGAGAATTGGGCTGGTAAAAAGAAACTTCTCGCGCGGTACGCGCGCGAATCATGATTTCTGGCAATAACATTGATAGGAGTACGCCAAGTTCCTACATCTCGGAGGCACTTTCATGCCGTTGAATTTGGTAAAGAAACCTTTCGTTAAAAGGGATTGTTGTTCAGCATAGATTTCGAAATACTTTGATTCAGAGCATTTTACACCGGGGTACAAACTTTTAAAATTAGCATTACCTGGGAAATAAGTTCAGCTCTAATATTTGCACACATGCTGTTGAAAACAGACAGCCGGGTATGGATGTACACATTCTTAGTGGTTCGTAATCTGCGATTAATAAAAAGTAAAAATTTATTAATACAGATAAAGCCAAAAGGTGAAAGAATTTTTTACACTAGGTGCAATTATATTTTTGAATAGTGGTTACATTATAGAGTATATTCCATTTGCCCGCAACAGCCTATTAACCTCATTTTTTAAAAACAAAATGCAAAAAAAACTCGGATACCTTCCAGGAGATAAGCATACTCTGATCCTAAATTTTTATAAGTATAAGAAAAGCAAGAAAAAAACTTTTTTCATAATTATAAAAATTTAGGACCAGACAAACGTTCCTTAGTGATATTTATTCAGTTTCCGAAACTATTCCCGCCCCCAACGAGACGTTGGAAAGGGGTAGGGGTTTGAACAACATTATTTCTGTGACCAGTCACAGGAGTGCCTTCCGCCCTACAGCGAGGCGTTGGAAAGGGGTAGGGGTTTGAACAACATTATTCCTGTAATACGATCAGTCAGGGGTGTCTTTCCGCCCTCCACGATACGTTGGAGAGGGGTATAGGCCTCATAAAAAAATGTCTTGTGCCCACGCGTTCATGCTAAGGTGACAGATAATCATACAATTCACGAAATATTGGATATTTTCGTACATTAAAAGCTCAAAAAATATGTTTATATGAATATGTTCACATGTTTTGTGCACAGATTAGAAGGAATTAAATTAATCGAAAATACAGCATGTAAGTATGGAATTAAAAATAACCATGAGATTTGTGTCTACTGCTCGGATTAAGGTGAATTAAAAAAGTGGAAAATATGTTCGCCTGCATGGAATTCAACACAAGTGACAATCGTTAAGGAAATAATGTGTTAATGTGTGTTAATGTGAGAGACAATCGTAAAATTCACGTAATATATGCCTGCTCAGTATAGGCACAATAAAAAAATGTCCTGTGCTCGTGCGTTAATGTTAAAGTGACAGATAATCGTGAAATTTACGAAATATTACATATTTTTTTAGCTTTTAATGTACGAAAATATCCAAAATTTTGTGAATTGTACGATTATCTGTCACCTTAGCATGAACACGCGGGCACAAGACATTTTTTTATTAGGCCTATATACCCCTCTCTAACGTATCGTGGAGGGCGGGAAGGCACCCCTGTGACTGATCGTATTACAGGAATAATGTTGTTCAAACCCCTACCCCTTTCCAACGTCTCGCTGGGGGGCGGAAGGCACCCCTGTGACTGTTCACATAAATAATGTTGTTCAATGTTGTTGTGGTTAAGTTTTCAAATTTTAACCTTAGAAAAAAGGAAATTGATCTGAAAATAATTTACTAGAATGCATGAATACCATAGCTCTAAATATTTGGATTTTCATTTTAACCATATAAATTCCTGTATTTAAGACTGAATTTTAATGAAATGAAACCAAGTTTACGGCTCAATGCCCTTAGTTGTAAGCATAAATTCAAAGAAACAAGAATTTGGAACGGAATCATTTCACATGACGAAATTTCACAACATTTTTTGAAAATAGTATAAATGTCCCCAAATTATACAGTAATAAGTTCTTTAGAGACGACTACGTCACGAAAATTTTTGAAAAAGAGGGAAAAAAAGGAACAAAACAACTAAACCATCCTTGCTGTCCTGCCGTATTCTTTCTCCGTCCTTCTCTTTACACTTTTCAGATTCAATATGTTTTAAGGCTATTTCAACCTTGAAATTGGATCGAGTTTAAACTTTCATCTAAAGCTCCTAATTGTTTGGGATCCAGCGTGAATAGTTATTAATTTATTAAATGTACACAGCTTCAACTTAAATCTTCCTTTTTTTTCTTTTGACACAAAATCGAACGAAAGTGCACTGTAATCATCGCTTCCCACAATTTCAAAACCTTAGATAAAAGCAATGAAAAGTACAAGTAACTTTAACGCAACGATAACATTTATCTCCGCTAAATGGAAATTTTTTCAAAACGATTCCCCATATTGCTGTTGGCTTATGTGCTTTCACGTAAGACTGGTAACGTCATCGCATGCAATTGTGGCTCTTTTTCTCTTATCTGCTTCTCACTCGCCATCTTGTCGGGTGTTGTTGTCTCGCAGTGGGCGTTTCGTCAATTATTCAGGCGGAGTCTCTCTGTACTCGGATTGTATTACAGTACATATCGTCGGCCATGATGGAATGGTAAAGTCATGCCTGATGCTCAGCGTTTACTGTACTGGTGCGGCGACGACTCGCAGTGGTGGTTATATGCGTGTGGTCATCCATACCCAAGGCAAGATAATAAGATTTTCGTTCGTCGCGTAGAATGTCATTGGTATGAAGATGTTGACTAAAGTTTCCAAGATACAAGAAAATTACAATCCTCCAGTAATTTTGCGTTCATCGGATGGATTCCAGCTTCTCGTAAAATTGTCCGGAGTTTTCCTTCAGGGGCTGAACTTCGTACTGCGCTGGACTTCCTGGGATGATTGAGAGGAATGGAGCGCTGGAAGTTACAAAAGTCCGATTCACGCCGAGCATCAGAAAAAAATTAATAAAAATTTTTCAAAATTTTTATTTAGAATTCCTGTTCTTCTATGAATCAAAGGATACCCCAAGGTATATTTGCTGAAAATTTCATTCAAAAATTCCGAAAACTGACGAACAGAGCACGAGTTGAAGTGAAAAAGCGGATTAAAATCGACTTTTTCAAAAAAATAAGTTTTTTGGCTTTAATTTTTGAAACTAAAAAAGTTACAATTTTTTGTCTAGTCAAAAAAGATGCGCAATCGAATATCACATCCACACATATCTTTTTAAAATCAAAATTCTAAAATTTTCTCGAAAGCCTCCTGGGGACTTCGTTTTCGCACGAGAAAATTTTATATGCCCTTAGTGCATCCGGACTCTTAATTGTGATAAAATGAATATGAGGTTGAAATGAGAATGCTACTTCTCAAAGCTATAAATTTCAGTTGTGAACTGATGATAACAAAAGAAGTGACAAAAGTAGAGACTTCTGATTAGAAGTTGAAAGAAGAATCGATAATTTTGAACCCTTATTAATCCAAAGAATCTTTCACAGAGAAAATCTCTTTTGTGAAACTCTATTTTTCAAAGGATTCAAGGATATAAAAGAATGACATGAATAACAAGAATAAAAAGGATGAAAAGGATGAAAACTCCGTAGCGAGTTTTCAAAATTAATTTTCAATTATAAAATGGGAATCAATTTGGAAAATCACGAAGGTAATTTTTAGATAGATAAAGTATGGTAATTTAACTTTTAGATGAGGGGTTGCAATTTTGAATCTGATGATATTTTAACCCCTTAGTTACACTTTCAAGTGTAATATGTCTGTTACTGCTTATGCAAAATTCTGAAATTCCAATATTAAAATTTGGAAGCTGAGAATTTTGACAAGGAATCAATTTTGTAAATTTTGAATTGTTTAAGTGTCACGAAATTTCGCGTAGTTCGTTACGTAGAATTATAATTTGAGTTGTCGTTTTTTTAGACCCTTCACTTGCACAATCTTGCTACAAAGAGTACATGCAAGATTAATTCGGGGTAAATCGTAGATTTCTTAACGATGGCAAGGCTTGCGAGCACGCGAAGTATACCAACGCCTAACAAGCACTTCGAACTTTGCCTTGCCCCGAAGTTGACCGTGCATGAATCTAAGAAGGACTTATACTCTCTAGTGCTATGGGGATTGTGTCAGTACTGTGTTCGAGATAAATGAGGTGTAATTCAAATTTTATAGTGTTTATTAAGACAAAGAATAATAATAATAATAATAGATAATCAGTTAAACAATATATAAAAACTTACTTCTACCTTCCCATTCCAGAAAGGACAAGAGAGAATGGTTGACTTATCGATTGTATCTCCGATACGTTGTAGAGCAGCGACGGAACTCTACCGGATGTTTTTATTAGTTTCCTTTGAAGTGAC
>JAUMHM010083345.1:0-13392 GCA_032362435.1 Melikaiella ostensackeni
CACTTCCACAATCCACTCACCTCAAAATTCGCCACAAATATCCAAAAAACTCAGCATCAAAATTCACCGCTACCTCATACTTTCATGCCGGAAACGGAAGTCCTCATTTTTTGTACGTGTTGTTTTTCTATAAATTATCCCTGATGAGGAAGTTTTAATTGGCTTCGAAACATGTTGGTTCCCAGCTGCATAAAAGAGACGAGAGAAAGAAAGAGTATGAGGTTGATTATGGATGACTCTTTTTTCTTCCCCTTTTTTTCTTTTTATTTTGTACATTTACTGTACATTTGTCTCTAATAAACCGAAAAAGCGGGTAGTCTCAAAGTCTATTTTTGAGTCGTGAACATTCTGGGTGTTATTTTTTAGCACACAAAAAATTTTCATAAAAAAGTAGTGGAGGCTGCGGAAACGTCGAGGGGGTATGCTGCGGCGGAGCAAAAGGGCATTCAGGCGCTTGCGAGCGACCCAGCAGCTACTACCAAAAAAGTGTTCTCCACATAGACCAAGGAGTTTACCCTTGTAACCGAGCGTCAATTTACTTTCTCTGTATTCAAGCGGGCAAGCTAAAGACTTCACTCACGACTTCGAGAATGTAGCGTACAGAGTTATGTACTGTTGAATGCCAAGTGTCAATCGAATTTATGTGTGAAAATCTTTTGAGAGGAGTAAAGAAATTGAAAGAAGATCATAACAGGATTAGTGACGACAGGCTGATCCAGTATCTAAATCCGGATCCTACCTTAGTGCGATCTTGAAGTGACAGACTAACGAGTTTAGTCTTGATTCCGAATATATAGCAGGTCTAGCTACTTATCAAGAAATCTTTTTTTGGAGTGCGACGAAGATTGATGTATTGAATTAAATAAAAAAAAAGCGATAACTAAGAAGAACTGATGTGATTCACCGAAAATGAGCAAAGTGATACTAATAAGGGTTATTTGGTGAATCCAGAGAAGAGTCTCGAAGTAAGAGATCATGTTGAATAGATTTGGTTCAGGATAATTGAAATTAAAATACAATTTTAATTAAATTAACCTTCCATTGTGTACATTATTTTGTCACAGAATTGTAAAATTCATGCCAAGATATAATAAAAGATGTGGAACTTGAATTCAAATTCATTTTTAAACATGTTAAATTGAACAAATAATATTAATTTCATTAGTGTACGCTCTACACTGTACTATACATCATACATTACATATATGAAAAAAATATGAACTGAGAGACGTGTTCTTTAGATACGCGTATAATTAATATTATTTTACCTTGAGAAACTGATTTCATTTTATGACAAAATATTACAGAGATTAAAATTAGAAAAAATTTGACGTCAGTACAGTTTTATGCTTCATATCATTTGAAACTATGGAATTCCTTCAACATCCTTTGAAATCTTTAAAACCCATTGGAGTACTCTGAAACCTCTTGGAGTATTTAAAATTTTATGAAATCTTTGAAATCCTATTAAAATCTTAGAACATCCTTTGGAATGCTTCAAAATCATTCGAAATATTCAAATTTCTTTGAAATCCATTCAAATCTTTGAAATCCACGAACAAATCAAGGTAGGTCCTTTTTTATTTTTAACAAAAAACCGAAAACTGGGAACATTATTTTACATGTTTGCGTGTATTATTTCATTCCAGTAAGATATAGTGTAAATATGTGAAAAAATTATTCTCAGAGGATAAGATAAACTTTTAAATGAGCCGTCATCGAACTTTCTGCGATCGATAGCTTATGAAAAATAAATTTGTTAATTAAAACGGTGAATAATAAACGGTGCTAAATTCAATCAACCCAATTTTACAGAAAAGGCAAAAAAACTTTCTGAAGAGGAACAATTTACAACCGATTAAGTGATTTTTGTGCAGTCCGGTGGTTGAGTTTAATAACCATTGTGTAAAAAAATAAATGGCGCTACATGTGCATGCAGTAATATAATGGGAAAGGCGATGGACTTAGCATCATTCAGCTTTACCTGGTATTACGAATAGACATAGTTAAAACAGAAATCGTTCAGAAAATCATAGAAAAAGCATATTTCTATTTATTTTATAAACAAATAGCACTAATGAGAGGAAAAGGAACATTTGTAGTACCGATACAATATTTTCAATTTTGATAATATCTTCAATTGTTGAATACTTGTTAAAATCCTATAATGACCTTCGAATTGTTCAAAATAATTATATATTTTAGTGTACTTTATTCATTTAGTTGGAATTGTTTGACATTCAAAAATATTTGAATACACTTAAAAACTGAATTTTAGGGAAAATAATTTCACGACCTTGATTCTTCACTGAATTAGACGCGTAAAAAAGTGAGAAAGTATGATTTCTTGAGAAAACTCAATTTCGTCAAAGAGTGGACTTAGCACCGCTCAGCTTTCCCTGCACCAATTAAGGTTGCGTTTGCGAAGAGTAAATGTCGCGTATAATGAATTTTTATTGTTATACAAAAATATTGAACGGTGATTAAACATTTAGTTTCCAATTTGAGAAAAAAATATTAATATCAAACAATTGAGTTTCTAAATCGATACAAAAACAATTTGATTATGGAAAATATTACTAAGTTTCAAGAAAAAAAATACAGCTTTATTAAGCTATCAACAAGAAACAAATACACATTTTTCACATCGCTTACAACCTATAACCCTCTAAAACTAAGACAAATCTAATTTAAGTATGAAACTTAGGTAGCACATCGATATCATTTCTAAATACGCATATGTATTTTTTTGAGATCGTATCCATAGATTTGTAGGTTTTCTAGAATTTTGAGACATCCTGGACTATTCATATAGAATAACAATGATTTTCCTATAATCGCGAAAAAAATCTGCCCGCTACACAGGCCTAGGGCGCGCCTCTATTGGATCTCCTTTTTTATTGATAGATAGAAATTATTTTCTATTAACCTTTGATAAAACGTGTGCCAAAGCGCTATACAATCCGATTAGTCTGTCGTAAGTTATCTAGCTTACAGACGACAAGGGCGACGATGACAACGACAACAACAGACAGATAGACAACATAGTAAAACCTTTTTTTTGAATTCAGGGTGTCTCGCAACATGGAGATATAATGAAATCCGCCAAAGTCAATTTTCAATTAGAACCAATAGCTTTTCATTGAGATGAGAATGGAATTGTAGAAAAATCATTATTGCAACATCATTATGTATAATGATTTTCTAATAATAATTTTCGTAAAGGAATAGAAAGCAACTCTTTCTCAACTTTTTCCGAAAAAGACTCACTGGCCCATTGCCGAAAAATTGAAGCCTTGAGAACCATAATACATTAACTTTTTAATGTAATTACCAGTTACATGTGACATTTTGATCCGACTTCAGATCACAAACAATATTATATTTTATTCTTGCATTATTTTAAATTTGAACTAGTGGTGTCGGCTGTGGGGGTTGTTGGTTTGCAGGCGCTCTTATCGTAAATTTTTCTGGCGTGAGTGGGAGGCCTACTGGACATTCCAGGATTTCCTGAGTGGTCAGTAGCCGAGGCATCTTCATGGATCCTATTTTTACTGCCACCCGTCTTCGGCCTGAATTATATATTCCACGAAGAAGACCAATATCCTCCAATATTGCAAAAACTTCACCATTTGATGTTGCCAATACAGTTTGTTCTTGGGTTGGCATTTTCACATAGTTAGTACGTCCTGTTTTCGTTAGAAGTGGTCTTCGGGTAGGAAAAATGAATCTTCGTAATTGTAGTATCAGTTCCGGATTCATGTGGGGAATAATAAATGCACCAACGGGAAACAAAGGTCTAGCAGGAGGAGGAGATCTGTTCAAAGAACGTCGGCAAGAATTAGCCTTGCTATGATGCGAGCATCCAAACTGCGAACCTAATTCTGCAAGAAGAAATAGAAATGGATGAATTTAATACTTTATAATATTGCAATTTCACACGAGGAAAATGTTCCATACAGGGGCCGTGTGTCATACAATATTTTTTATCACAACGCAATCATAAGTGCGAGTCGAAAATATCATAACCTTCTCCGAACAAGTGTTGTCAACTACTCAACTATAACGTGGTGTGTAGACAGCGTCATAGAGCGGCGATAGAGAGAGTCGCTTAGCCTCTGATAATAATTTGTGCTACAGCTCTTCATTAGCCAATCAAATCATAGCAATTCATTCCTTCAAGAGCCTAGAACATTAAGTAAATTGTTCAAAAGCCTTTGCCTATAAATACTTTTCTCATCACACCTTCATGATAAGTGCGATTTTAGCATCTGCAAACGATCCCCAAAACAGTATTTATAGACCTAGGCCTTTAAACGGTTTAATTAGAAACCCAGGCTTATGAAGTAATGACGTACTGTGATCTGATTGGCTAACTAACACTCGTAGCACACTATACTAGAGGCTGAGCGATTCAACATTCTGAGGTGTAGCCGGAGCAAAGCGAAAAAAAGGCAAAACCGGGAGCACTGGTGAGTTAGGGTTCTTAAATCATGATGAACTATTTAGGGATCGTTTACAGGCGCTGAAATCGCACATATAATGAAGATTTGATGAAAAATTATTAATTACAAGCGTTTCTCATCAAATAAATACATTTTCTGATTTTTTCCACTCTGATATATGTTTTTCTGAATGAATTTTACCGTGTACTGATGCAGAAGGAGGCCGGCCGAAAGGAGACCTGGACCGGATAGGAGAATGAGGTCCGTCAAAGAAATTAGTTGGTATGCAACGAGGAACACCAGGAATATCTTGACCATCAGGTAAACACTCGAACTGTGAACTTAACTCTGCAAGAAAAGATCGAAGATTAAATTTTTTTAAAGTGCATGCTTGCATATTGGTATATCATGATACAAATAAAATTCAAATAAATGGTTAGATAAAAGAAAAAAATTCAGGTAAATCGATACCTCCTGTGCGAAAAAAATATCTTGACTTAAGGAAAGTGACTCGATTCAAAGAAATGATCGTACTGAATACGACCTATGAAACATTTCTTCAATACAAAGAAATAGTTTTATAAAAGCCAAAAGAAAAAAATTTCGAAGAAAAATTTCATAATGATTCTAGTCAGTGAAATATGCGCTAAGCTCATGAACATTGTCATTGGCTTGTGGTTAAAAATCAGGTAGTTGACATAGTCGATTGTGATTTCAAATCAAGAAAATATTTTCTTCAAAATAATCAATGCCCATCGCCTGAAGTAGAAGTTTTTTTCTGTTTGAAGGATGTGACTTCGTGGTTTAAAGAATCAAACCCTAAATTGTACTAAATGTGTCTTGGAAGCAAAGAGAAAGGTTTTTAATAAAAGTAAATATTTCTGTTATCCTAAGATGCATTTCGGAATTACCACCAAACAAGTGTAATAGTAACAAGAAATGGAATAAAATGGATTTATTTTACATGCATATTGCATAATAAATTCATACAATTAATTTATGGAATTATTTATACAATTTATACAAATTCGGGCATTGGGAGCCTTCTTCCTATTTCAAGGCATGAATAGAGTCTGGCTCCGTCTCACAAGCCAGACTTTCTGAACTTCATCAGCAAGTCTTGAAAATGTTTGGATTGCTTTGCATCAAGAGGAGACCCAACTAAATAAAAACCACTGCAAGGTAGTTTCGCAGACGCGTTCATTATATGGTATATCTTTAATTGTAATCATTTTATGAGTACCGTGCTTCCTCATAGAAGACTGTTTTGTTATAAAGAAATAATTCTTTGACGAGAATCGGGCTAATATATTTCATATGACCATGATAAAAGACTGCTATGATAAGATTATTTTGTATTGCAAAAGGAGTCTGAAGGGATGAAAAAGGCGACTTCACCTGCGTTTTTATTATTATTTATTGTTTATTATTTTTTTCTTATTGCTTATTATTATTCATTGTTTATTGCTTATTTTTTATATATCACAGAATGTTTTAATATAGTCCGAAAGTTTTATGACATCAACACGAAGAAATTTCATACTTAAAATATTGGTGTAATTCAAAAATTAAGAATTTTTTATCCCTTAAAAGTTATAAAAATTGACAAATCTGTATGTATCAAAATTTTATTCTGACAAACGGGCCTGTTAAATAAATCATTCTATTTGCCACATCAAAACGAATAAATTTAGTAATTATAATATTGGTATATTCCCAAAATTAAGAATGTTTTTCTCTTACAAGCGTTAGAAAAGTGTACAAATCTGTAAATATAATAACTTAATTTAGTCACAGAGTGCTATTAGATACATCAGTCGATTCATGTTGTAAAAATGAAAAAATTGGGTACTTATTATGTTGCAATATTCCTAACACTTGTGCCAAAATTTTACTCATAAACGAAAAATTAAAAACTTCAAAAATTCTTACAGGTAAAAATTTTGGTATAAAGGTAGCTATAGACATTTTATTGAATTATATTAACTATATACAACCCCATGTTTAAGAAAATTATGGTTACAGAGCCTGGTACTACTGCCAATACCGTGCGAAAAATTCCTAAGATTTCGAATTTTTCAAATTCATTTATTTCTATTTTCATGATATATAATGAATGAGCTTTAAACTCTTTTGCTAAAAAGGATGTATTGCATTAAAATCTACGAATACATTTTTTTCTTAATATAAACAAAATTGAGAAAAACTCACATATGAAACGATTTTTCAGAATAACATATAATCAAAAAAAAAAAAAATTTTTATCTGATCCGACTCTAAACTTGATAAAGTTTAGAGTTTTCTACCTGTTTCCGAGTTGTCATCGAGTATTGCTAAAGGTCTAATTATGTCAAGATATGTCAAACAATGAAGTTCGAGAATTTTCATCGTTACAAAGCTTTCTCTATGACGAAGCAATAAATAATATTGCATTATGTGAGATAATTTATTTATTTCATATTATGAAGGGTCAATACTGAAAAAAAAGATTCAAATAGGATCGAACCCCTACCCCCATTCGAGTAGCCCTTTTTTCATCATGCCATTTCTACTTAACCCCGAGAGGTATGAAAAAGGGCACGGAAGTGGGTAGCGTGTTTCTTGAAGCAACGATATTCAAAAAAGTGTATTCGAAAGAGAAAACGCATCTCTATCCCATACCCAGTAGCACTCGGCTGTGGCGTATTCATCTATGACTGGATGACCATCAATTTTAACATCACTTCATACTTTGGGTAACGGAGATTCTCATCAGGACCGCCATCGACAGATAAAATGTGAACTCTCTTCAAGACGCCATTCACTGTAAATAGGAAGGCAATATGTAATACGCAACTACCCTGCTCAATATCTTAAGTGTGATCAGATTTCTGAATTCATTTGTATTATATAGTCTTCATTTGTCATAGGATCAGTAATTAGTTTGTAACCTCCAAGCACGTCATTGCACTCTGGTAAATTCATCAATCTCTGAAGGTCAAAGGCGTGGGTAGCCGCAGTTGATGAGGAGTGGATGACAATACCAGCGTACACACTTCGCATCAGTCTGTGGCGATCTGCTATCACCCAGTCATGACTCGGGAGAGTTACTTTTCTTATCATTTTTTTTTTCTTGTGCAGCAATTCTTTTAACAGTGTTTTTTGCAAAGGTCCGAATCTCTCTCATGCTTTGCACAGTTTAGTTCGTTCTCCAGTACTGATGTTCCTTTTTTTAGTATTTTTTCTGCAGGACAGACAAGGGTCAAGACAGACACAGAGTTGTCAACGTCGCCTCGCTTACAGCACGTCTTCTTTGCAGCTACATCTAGAAAGTACACGATTGGAAAATATTTCAGGCAGCAACTAGAATGATACCGTAGAACGAGGTGTATTTAGCCGAGGGTACATTCCTTATCGTATTTTTTGCACGTTGAAGAGCTTCAAAATCGCATTGAAAACTCATCTTCGGAAATTCTGGCTTAAAAATACGACGGTCTGAATGTTATAAAGTATCTTAAAGGAAAACGGTCGGCCAAAAACACTTTATTTCACTCTTAAAAATTAAGAATATCTATTTTTGACAAAAGGCTGAAAGGATTTTGGTCTTAACTTAGAAGGTCTTCTGGTAACTTAGAAGGTCTGCCTCCTCACACGTAGCTTTATTTCTGAAGATTTTAATCTGATCGCTTATGTTTTCATAGAATCCGTTGACTTGGGGATACTTCAGTTTCGCTTCCTTCCACAGCTTGTCACTTTTTTTCTGGCATGCACTACCGGTTGACATGATGTGGCAGCTTTTGTAAGAAACGAAAACCTAATGATACAGAGCGCCCGCTTTTGAAGTCATTATAAGAAAAAACAAATTACACGCAGAATCTGGCAGGACGAGCTGCAAACGGCTACAACCTGCAGTTTGTTTTGATTCGAGCACTTTCTACTTATCCCCTCTGCATCCACTTATCAATGCGCCGGGCTGTCTCTTTTTCTCAGCGAGCGAGAAAGAGACAGCCTGATGCGCAGTAAAAACTACGCAGCCACCGAGTGGCCATATAGGCGCCGCTATTTCAGCCACGGGTGCTCTACCCCCTCCACTCGAGTTTCCTGTCCTCATCATATATGTTCTTGCTCTCGTTATAACGAGAAGTGTTTTGCGTAAAACGATGCGCAAGCACAATATAAACGATTCGAGTCTACCTCCAGTATACCTTGACTCATTTCAGAATATTTTTCGCAGATTTAGGGGAACGCGTGTCCACGTGGATTCTAGCCTGACCCCCCCCCCCCCCAGCCTTCCTCGTGGACAATCGTGGGCTTTTTCCATACCCTTGCCCCCCAAAAACTGTCCACGTGGTATATGGATGGCCCCTTATGTAAACTAGAGGATGAAAATTGAGACCGAGGCTAATAACATGAGGATCTATCTTTTTACATTGTTATCTTATCTGTATTGAACTTTTTTTTGGATAATTTGTACAGGGGAACGAAATAATGTAAGCACATTGCACGAAATTATATTGAACTGAAATTCGCTGAAAGATATGAAATAAAAAAATTATTTAAAAAAACAGTAAAATATTCCAGGGATGGAAATATAACTCTGAAGTATAAAACAAGCATGTTATATCATTATATTCATTTACTGTATTGAATAACGTATTCTAATAATAAAATTGATTAATATCTTAAATTTAAGAATAATATTTTGGAAATAAAATCAATTAGCGTATTCGACAGGGTTACATCGATACTCCGTAATATCAAGACATGAAAGGAGGGAAAATAAGGAGTAAATATAATTTAATATTATATGTATCATATACCCATAATCCACAGGCATAGATTATATACGTAAAGAGAATAGGACATATAGACATGACACTGTCGAATATGCTAATTGGTTTTATTTTCAAAATGTTATTTTTAAATTTTATATATTAATTAATTCGTTCAAGGAATTCAGAGAACACAAGAAATTCAGAAAATACAAGGAACTCAAGGAAAACAAAGAATTCAATGAATTCAGAGAATTTAGGGAATTCAGAGAAGTCAGAGAATTCAGACTATTCAGCGAATTTATTGAATTCGAGAAATCAAGGAAATTCCAGGATTACAGAGAATTTAAGGAATTCAGAGAAATCAATGAATTTTGAGAATTCAGACAGAAAACTTCTCGGATAAAAAAATTGTATCATCCGTTTTCGTGAAAATATTTTTTGCTTAAATGCTAATCTTTTTCCCCGTGGGAAATATTGAAAAGTTTCTTAAAATTATAGGTATACTATATTGTTATATTCACCAATTGAATTAAGTATAACCGACAAGGATGAGACCAGTGTATAAACAATTCTCATTTTTTCTGATTAGAGGAAAAACTGATTATTGCCTTATTAAGCAATTTGGTTAATAGTGTAACTAATGGAAATGCTGGCGCTTCATTGGAGTATATATACCTACTACCTACACTAGTACAGCTATATCTAGTTGTTATCTCGTGTATTCTACACGAGAAGCCTGTACTTCTGAGATATTTATGTTCCATAAATTAATTTGAAGGAAAGAAATTTATTGACTTAAGGTCATGCTATACTTACCCAATTCCTACCTTACCAACATTTTTTCGCAACATCTCAAGTCCTCACGGATTGAGATATCGAGTTGAAAATCTGAGAAATTATGTAAATGGCACTGGGAATCGCTTGTATGCTCCTCAATTTCTCGAAATCCAATCCAAATTTTCAAAAAAATTTCCAAGATTAAAATCTGTTTATTGTTTCATAAATTTTGAACCATACTCAATATCTCAATTCGTATGGACGTAAGTTGTTGCAAAAGAAAAATGTCGATAAAGAAGGAATCGGGTAAGAATAGCATGGCCTTGAATAGATTTAAACTGAAGTCACCATATATATATATGTATTTTTTTTCTTTTACGTTTGAGGGAAATCCGGTTCACAGTAAATCTGGGTTTATTTTGACTCGAGTATTGACCTGAAATTAGGCCGCAGCATTTTTTAGCCAAAAAGGACTAAAATTGAGTTTTTAAGCAAAAGAAAATTTCATAAAGTTGCCTCGGTAACAGCTTATAGTAAGACTTGAAAAAATAAGACGCAGAAAATGTTAGTCCATCTTTTTTCTGCGTTTTTACGTACAAAATTAATATAATTCCCACTATATTGGCCCATCTCAAGCATCTAAAAATTGATATATATTCTGCAAGATATGTTGAAAGAATTAGGAAAACGAATATTTTTCTTTTGAATTTCTGACTGAATGTTTTTAGCAATTGTTTAAGCAATTTTTAATGGTTTAAAGATAATTTTCGACAGGGATAGCTACAAAAAATAGTTTTTTCTAAACTTTATAACTGAAATGGGACACCGTCCTGATATTTCTAAGAAAGAAAAGCCTAATATAATGTATGATTTATCATTAAAAGGTAATTTTATTGACTCTCTCTCTGACTTGGGATTGTTACAACCCAACATATCGAAGGCATTTTTGTTCGAGTTGAATTTTTGTACCAAACTGATTATAATTATTATTATTATTTATTATTATTATTAATCATATTATTATCATTATCATTATCTGGATGATAATAATTGTTTCAAAGCCAAAGGATGGGCTGAGTTAACAATAAACATATTTCTGTTGCTAAGGCAGATTTCGAAACTTTAGAGGACAATTTCACAAAATTTGCGTACTCATACAATAAAACTGTGCTGATCATAAATTTTATGCACTCTCAATCTAAATCCTACTCAGTCATAAATTTATCGGATCTTACCAAGGTGAAATAATGTTAAAAATAAACAAATATGAAAAACAAAGTCCTATACGTCTTTGTCTCAATTCATATTTTTATGTATAATAAATGATCTACACAAATAAATATAATATCACTTGTTTCCCTTTCCTCTTCTCACATTTTAATTCAAGTTTTACATTATTTACTATGCTTCAATATCCATTTCATAATTTTGTAATTAAATCATATACTTAGTATAGTTATAATTTGTAAGATCATTTAAAGACTGTAACATAACTGTAGGTTACAAAATATTTCGAGAATATGATTCAGTCGCATCCACATTTTGTTACAAGGTTTCTCAAATTACTAAAATAAGTTTGTTCAGGTGTCTAGGGTCCTACTCACAGAAAAACCCAAAGTGTAATTTTTGTTTTTGGTAATTTTCAAGTGGGTGAATTTTGATTTTTTCGCATCGAAACAAAAAAAAAGGTGCAATAGAGCTGACGTAGTTTCCGCTAGACGTATGTTTTCTCAACTTTATCTTGTGATTTAAACTCTGCTTTTCAACTAAAAGTTGGAGCAAAAGTCTAATAGATTTTTATCTATCAATGGGAGTCAAGCGTGGCACCTTTTATCAAGAGTACATCTAAAATTTTTGTCCACAGAAGAGTACTATATTTGATTGAGCTGAATTCAGAAATTGTGCATCAATTTATGAAACCCAGCTTTTTATAATTTCTCGTGTGATATTACCATTGAAAACTTTTTGAAAAATTATAAATTTAAATTACAAAAAAATAATTTTGTTTCGATATACGAGTATACTAAAATTATCTGATTTTCTAGCCAATAACCTAATTGTCAAAAAAATTGCGCTTGCAGAGCGCCGCACAGTGGGATGAAACGCACATTTTCGTTCAACAACTTCCACAACCTACAATTTTGGTTCGATTTGCAAATTTTTTAAAATCAAATGCGTGTATTAAATTCCAATGAGATCTAAATTCCGAGATTTATAATCGTCTTCTGTTTAAGTATTATTTTTTTACTCAAACTATGAGAAAAATTATGTTATTTCACCAAATAATTTTTTACACTTCACCTGAGCTACGGCTTATCTCTGTTATAAATTGTTGAATGCCTGTATTAGTCTAAACAAAACTACACTTTAAATAACACTTTCGACAACTTTTAGATAATCTGCATTATCCGCATTCAATTTTGATCGCTCATAGTTGTACTCTGTAAAACCGATAATCCGATAAGTACACCGCTAACAAGGGCAGCGCCAGGTCGTGTGTTTTTTATTTAGATTCATAATTTTTGTACGTATTGGCTCCAGTTATAGGATCAACAAAATTTTCATAATGGTTTACTATAAAATGTTCATATCCATGTACCTCGAAATTGATATAACCTTTCCAACAGTACTGATAATGGTGGCACCAGGGAGAATCTGTTTTTCAATTAAGAAAATCAGGGTATCTTGATCGCGCTTATTACCAAGGCATATCTCAAGTCTATAATTATGGCTACCACGCTGTACCATTCCTGTTGAACAAAAAAAGCATTTCCATGCACATGCAATTTAGTCACTTAAACCCACCAAACCAAATGGACCCAATGGTAATAAAACACACATGCATACTCAAAATCCAAGAGCCTTCTACAACTCGACCCTTATTATTTTTTTCTTCGACCTATCAGACATTCATCCACTTCAAATGTTTTACCAGAATCACCTATTTTGCCGTCATCTTCATACCTTTCATCCAAAGCAGACATGCAAACTTTTCTGCAGTAGAAAAAGCAATCACAAATCGTTGCTTCTGAGACTGCGACACCTCTGTGCAAAAATAATTCATGTAAGTCGGAAACTTCAAACAGCCAGTAAGAAGTAAGGTTATCCTGTCATATATCTTGAAAACACAGATATTTTTTTTTTCATATTATTAAATGAAACGAATGACTTCAAGCTTAATTGAACAAACCTTCAACTAAGCTGATCTCGTATATTGTTTGTTTAAATGAGAATCGATAAGCAAAGCAATAGGTTATAATAATAATCGCTTCAGGAGAAATGTGTCTTCTCTTGAACCACATATTTTCAGCAACTGTTACTTCGTCAAGTTCAATTTTGTTTATACTACATGGGCTGAAAAGTCTTCGGCCTGACAATGAAAAAACGATATTTTGAATGAAAAATTGGCTTTATTC
>JAUMHM010083346.1:0-13392 GCA_032362435.1 Melikaiella ostensackeni
CTCATCTGTTTCCCTTCCATATTTTCCTCCTTTCCTAACTTCCCCCCCCCCCTCCTAGTAATTCCATAAAATATTTTTTCCATTCTACCATCTCAATATCCTGGTTCACTAGTTAGATAGTTAGTACTAGTTAGATCTAGCCCAAGGGTATCTTCAAATACTTTTTACAGAAGATGCTCAAAGAAAAAAAGCCTTCATAACACAAAAGCAAAATGGTGATATCACTAAGATGTGTTTCGGGCTCAAGAATGCTCTATCTTATTTTGCAAAGTTGATATAACTGGTCTTAGGTCATTTACATCAAATTGTCAGACTCTATTTAGATGATTCCGCAACCGCAAAATGTAGACGACGTGCGTAGATTTTTAGGTCTAACAGGTATCTTCAGAAGGCTTATTTCTGAATTTTCAGTAATCGCAGAACCACTGCATCGACTTTCAAGAAAAGGCATCGCGTTTCTGTGGAGCGAAACCGAAAACAACTGTTTTAAAGAACTGATTCCGAAAATATGTAGCGAACCGATTTCAAAAATTTTTTACGCGAAAGCAGAAACAGAGTAGCATACCGACGCCATATGCAAGGGACTTGCGGCAATGCGTTTACAAAAAGGATCAGATAAAAAGTTTCACCTCGTGTACGTGATAAGCCTGCTCACCAATGACTATGAGAAAAGCTATCATACCAGTAAGCTGACATTGCTTGCGATTGTATGGGCGTTATCGAGGCTACGTATATTTCTAATAAACATCGAATTTTCAGTTGTAACTGTCTGTCAAGCACTCATTTATTTAAATCCTTAGGAATAAAAAATCCGTAAGCCATTCGTTGGCAAAACTGTTAAGTGAGTATACCTTTGATATTGTTCATAGACCAGAAGGCCAAATGGCGCACATCGACGCGTTGAATAGGGCCCCAGTACATCCTCCGGAATCGATGGACGAAATCGAAGAACGAACAGGCGTGTTTAGTATTGTTAAAGCCGGTGACGAAATAATTTTATTCCAGTACGTAGACGAGAATCTGCAGCGAAAGCGACTAATTCTTCAAAAACCCATATACAAACGAACCGAACGAGAAAAAGTGGAAATTTTTAACTTTGAACTCATCAAGGGTATATTGTACAAACGCGGAAACCCTAAAAAAAAACGCAAAAGTCTTACAATTCGTTTCCATGATCTTATAAGTCATCCCAGATTAGATCGTACTGTCGGAATGATGAGGGGATTTTATTTCTTCCCAAAGATGAGAAGATACTTAAGCAGCACATTTACGCGTTTCTACACTGCTTAATGACAAAAGCCAAAAGAGGTCGCCAAGTAGGCAATCTTCATCCAATCCCTCCGGCACATCGCCCCTTCAGCATTACGTACGTCAATGACGAAGGTCCACCACCGATGACTCCACTAAAATATCGGTACATTGTGGTTATCAGGGGTAATCTCACGAAGTTTGTAATTCCAAAACCGCTCAAGGACATCAAAGCTTCAACCACGATTACAGCCTTGAAAGAGATGATCGTAAAGTTCAGAGCACCATCCAGATTAATTTCAGACAGAGGCACGTGTTTCACGGTGGATGAATTTCGCGAAGTCTGCGAAAAACACAGAATTCAACACACCTTGAACTCGACTCGTCATCCACAGGCAAACAGTTTAGTGGATCGCACTCCTTCCAGCGATTCAAGCCAGCATCATTGAAAGCAACGGTCCAGATTGGGACAAAGGATTGCAACAGGTTCAATGTGATTTAAACACGTCGCCTAACAAAACCACCGGTTGAAGCCCGTTCGAGCTTTTTTATGGTTTCTTCAATACCAGGAGAATCATTAAAGTTTGTCGAAAAATTTAAAGGACCTCTTGTGGTCATGAGAACGCTACCTATGGACACTTACGGCATTGCTAGCCTACGCAAGGATGGCCGAGGCAGGAGGTACGCTTCAACAGATACTATAATGCTAGCCAATTAAAAATCTGGAGAGCAAGTGATTCAGACGATTTGGTCACATTCGATTCGGACTCAGACAACCCAGAAAATAAAGACTCAGCAGAAGATCAAAAAGACTCGCAAAACAACAATGTTCAAGAATCCTCAGAAGAATCGGAAACCGAAATTGATAGTGGAATTAGACTGCGACCAACAAATACAATTAAACAACTAAATCGCTTCGATTTCGATAAATAATTGGTTCTTAAGATTAGATTAGTTTATAAAGCTCACGTTTATTTCATTACCTAGTACGGGGAAATTAGCTCGAAAAAGGTCGATTTCCAGAAAAAAAATTTTCTTCTTTATAATCGTATCTCTGAAGGCATTAGAAATGAATATAAAAAAAGTTCCCCATCGACCTTAGACGGGTAGTAGCGTTGGCTTTTGGATGTAATATACGTAAGAGTGCATTGGAGAACAAAAATGAGTAGAGATGAAAATATTTCAAATTAAATTTGCAACAAAAAAGAGTCTATACATATTTTCTGTGCAGGCCATAGGTGCTGCGTAATCTGATCTAGGAGTGGGGGATGCTTAGCCGTATTGCGCAAAATGTACCCGCGCGCTTAGTTTTCGGCCCATAACTCATAAACGGGTAGTTTATCGACAAAAGTGCATAAGAGAAAATTTGTAGAGGAGACAATTTCCGTTTAGTTACAATAAATGTTTTTGCAAAACATCCATTTGGAAAGTAATAATTAATTTCTTAACTGCACGTACAAGCACTGAGATCTCATTGCCACACCTCCTGTGAGGTAGAGATTTTGGTGCATTTTTTATTGTTGTTTACGAACGATAGATCAAATTCTGTGAAAAATGTGATTTAACATTCTATATTTAATCGCTATTTTAAGTTTTTTTTATAAAAACCATTGTTTCTTTTAAAAATTGCTTTACTTAGTCCTTGAACTCTTATATTTAGGGAAATACCGCATGAAATGTGAAAGTTGGAGTGCCAAAAAAAGAGACTAGACTCGCTAGAACGGCTAGGCATACGAAACTCCATTAATACATTACCCTGTATATTCAAGAAAGGGAACCTCTCCATCCACTCGTCCGACAAAGAAAGCAGTAAAGATACTGAAACACTATAAGGCAGTTGTGTTTTAAAAATCGTCATGGCTTTAACAAGCAAATGTTTCGTGTGCGGCAAAAGTTTAAGTGTGGGTGAGACAGTTGAAGTAAAAAGTGGAATAGATAATCTTGAAGGAGTGATTGAAATGCGCAAAGATGGATATTTGAATTTATTACAAAGTGTCGATTCGATAAAATGCTTAAAATATGTAGACGGGAGTACATTAAGCAGCGTAATATTAATCGAGATTTAAAGACATCAAAAAAAGATCTAGGTAAGAATAATTCAACTTTACGTTCTGTTGAAATATTTAATTTCAAGACAAAATCCTTGTTTTGTGGAGAAAATTGGGACCCAGAAGCAGAAAATAAGAAAGAGAACGGACAACGTAACCCTGTGTACATATGGTACGTACTGTAAGTCTTAAAGATAAGGTTTTAATGCATGTTACAGTCTGGAAGAACGAATGGGATGAAAAAGTTTTGAAGACGGATAAACAGCGTACCATGCCTTGTTGCAGAAGATGCGGAAAATTCATCCTTAAGTAACAAAAGGGGAAGAACTCAAAATGAAAATTTTTTGTGTGCCTACGGTGAACTATTATCCTTTATTGTGAGGGTGTCAATTCACTCTAAAGATATTGATGAGAGAAGTTGAGGAGCATATGGTCGATGGATCACCAGTGACAAAAAAAAACATTAGAAGCAAGATTACTTAGTACTTATGGGGATCAGGTAATGTTTGCGAAAATTCGAGCCAAACTAAGAATTGTTTTCATATGCTCCTCAACTTTTCTCATAAATTTCTTTAGAGTTAATTGACATTCATCACTCTCACCAAGGCAGACAAAAAAAATTCATTTTGAGGTGTTCCTCTTTTGTTGCTTGAGGATGGAATTTTTGCAAATTCAACGTAACTTTTTTTATGGTAACGAGAGCATCTTCTGTTACAAGGTATGATAAGTTGTTTGTCCGTCTTGAAACATCCTCACCCCCTTCGCCCATTCGTATGTACCATATATGTACGTAGGTTTAGACTGTTCTTTCTTTTTTTTCTGGTTCTGCGTCCCAATTTACTCCACAAAACAGGGATTTTGCCTTAAAATTAAATACTTCATTACGCTAAGCAATACTCTCGCCTACATAGTTTATGCACTTCTATCGAGTCGACCCTTTGTAAAAAATTCAAATATCCATCTTTCCGCACTTCACGTACTCGTTTAAGATTATCTATTTCACTTTTTACTTCGACTGTCTCACCCACACCTAAAGTTTTCTCGCGTATGGAACATTTGCTTGTTGAAGGCATGAAGACTTTCAAAACACAACTGTGTTATAGTATTTCAATATTTTTACTACTTGCTCTGCAGTCTGTAGGGCGAGTGGATAGAAAGGGTCTAGCCATTCTAGCGAGTCTGGTCTCTTTTTTTCGCACTCCAAGTTCCACTTTTCATGCCGTGTATTCCTAAAAATAAGAGTTCAAGAGCTAAGTAAAGCAATCTTTAACAGAGATAATGGGTTTTATAATAAAACATAAAATAGCAATTTTTTAATTTTTATACATTCAACTCTGGGATGTTAAATTACATTTTTCAAAGAATTTAATCTATCGTTCATAAATTACAATAAAAAAACGCACCAAAAACTCTACCTCGCAGGTGGTGTGGAAATAAGATCCCAGTGCTTGTACGTGCATTTAAAAAAAATTATGATCACTTTCCAAACTGATGTATTGCAAAAACATTTATTGTTCCTAAAAGGAAATTTTCTGCCTTACAAATTTTCTTATGCATTTTTGACGAAAAACTACCCAGTTATGAATTATGGGCCGAAAACTAAGCGCGCGAGTACATTTCGCGCCATACGCCTAAAAGTTCCCCTCACTCCTGGAGCTGATTACGCAGCACTCATGACCTGTACGGCAAATGTGTATACAACCTTTTCTGTTGCAAATTCTATTAAAAATATTTTCGCCTCTATTATTTTTTGTCCTATGATGCACCCTTTCGTATATTAAAGCCAAAAAACAGCGCTACTACCCGTATAAGGTATGTTTTTCGATGCTAGGGATGTATGCATCACCGTGCCGATGGGGAACTTTTTTGATATTCATTTCTAATGTCTTCAGGGATATGATTATGAAGAAAATAAATTTATCTTTTTTTTTTCTGGAAAAAAGTTTAATTTCCCCAGATTAATCCTCTTTAAGTTAAGCCGCACTTAAAGGATGGCTGAATGCTAGGGCCATTTCGTAATGTTACCAGCTAGGGATTTTTATGATTCGTCAGGACCGATGCTAATCTCAGCAGTACGTATTAGGGAGCCGATCCGCAAACATCATATGTATCATTCCCTCAAACATTGTGAATAATGGCCACATACTTGTAGAATTTTGGCCCAATTTCCTATCATATAAGGTAGATGTCCCAATTATCTTGAAACTTCGTTATAATTTCAATATATTGTTAAAAGTAATGTTTAATGATAAAACCCATTTATTTTTGGCATTGCATACTATCAAGTGGAATTTCAATTATTTCAAATTAGATAAAAAGCAAGAAGATTGGCTTCACGATTACTGGGACGTTTACCTTAGTCTAGAAATAAATTCGTTTTTGATCTTTATCCAGTTGTCATTCTTATAGTTTTATAAAATCTTATATTCCAGTATATGGACGTTTTTTGACATATTGGCATATCAAAGAATACATGGGAGAAAATCAAATAGTTGGAATTCTTCGACGATTTTGAATTGCATGGAAAAAGTAGGGTAAGCAGTACAGTAGTTTCTGGGTAACACCTTAGAATCGAATTAAGAATTATGTTGACGAAATAATATATTCCAAAGTAATACTTTGGAAACTGCGTATTCCATGCTTTTGATCATAAATCATACGAGGTTGAAAAGTATCCTTGAATTGTGAAAAAAATTATTTTGTCTTGATTAAAGAAAAACAGATTTCGATGCCATTTTTTATGAATTTGACAACGTAATGTAGTTTGAAAATCCACCTTTTGCATATACTCCAAATTATTCTAAAAGTCCCAAGGTTAAATACCACAATGCTTGAATCCATAGAACTCTTGTTTAATACGCAAAAATTTTGCTTTTGAACTTTACGCTGTGTAAATAATAATGTACAACGGCTGCAGGAAGAAATTCAGTCCAGCAGTAGTAGATTTCGGATGACTATAACTGTCGAAACATAAGTTAACAGAATTAGTTTACTTACGAAAAGATTACACAAATGTAAACTCTCCTTGTGAAGTGCATATATCGATGAAAGTGTCGATGAAGAGCATTTTGATAGAATTGTATAAACTCTGCGGTAAAAGTGACATTACACATAATATCTTTAATTACACACGGTAGCAGACACTCTAAACAGACCAAAAACTGACCGATCCCACAATGCACATCATGCGCCTGCCTTGATGCAAGTTCCATGTTCCATTACTTATACGCCGATTTGTGAGCTTTCTCTAAATATTGTCCGCATATGTTTCTATTTGTGTCTATTATTACACAATTAGGATATGATTCAATGAAATTTGATCCATCGTTTACTATTTATGACTTTCAGTCATAAAAATTTATGATAAAAATACATTTCTCTTACGCACATTTGAGTTACGCTGATCACCACTCTACCTACGACCAATCAACGCGAATTTCGTCTGTTTTCGTCTGCTCGAAAAATTGTAGCAAGGTTATAATCTTCAAATACATTAGAATTAAGCAACATTATTTTTTTCACGTCTACTACTGTACTTTTGAAAAAAAAAATTTTCGACGAATAATTTATTTTTTTAGAAGCATCTAAGCCATACTTACATAATAGTACGGTTTCAGAAATGCCAATTTTCTGGGAATCTATTTCATTTGCCTAGAGGACTGAATATTCCATTATTAACCCATTCAATTTGAAATTTTTAAAATATTGAGCAATATTTGACTGTTCATTAAAAATTAGCAATTATAAATCAAATATTGAAGACTTATCAGTTTGAAACTGAATTGTTTGAAATAGAAAGCCTTGAATCGTTAAAATTTCAGAGTGCTAAATTTAGACTTTGAACGTTACAGTTTTAATTGTTCCATTTGAAAAATTTTCACTTTATAAGTCAGTTTTGAATTTTGATGTATGAATAGCAATTAAACAATTATTAATTTGACACGACTTAAAATGAAAATAATTTAACTTCTAATTTTAAAAGTGTTTAGTTAAAAAAAAAAAGTTTAATCGTTCAATTTTTAATGTTTCTAATCTTTTCTTTCTTCTTTATTTGTTTATACTTTCTCCCTTTTACGGCTTTAAGAGTCTTTACAGATCCATTACGTATTTGATCTACAGTCCTCATATACTACCTTACCAACTATTTTTACAATATCGTCTTAACCATTCTTCTTAGTCCTATACGCTTACGACTTTGCCATAGACTTCCGTTTTCTCTTACCATTATCAATCTAAATATTGTAGCTTAATTCCACAACACTACTCTCTCAACTCAACTCTTTCAGCTTCTTCATCCATTCCTCATCCTGACCATTCCCATTCAAAATCCACTTTATTCTCTCTTCCATACTCTCCCCTCCCCCTTCGTCACCTGTACACCTCTCTAACATATGCAACCATGATTCCTGCTCATACCTTCATACTCTAAACAAATTCTCTTCTTCATTCATCCAATACCTACATGCTCTTACACCCTCTCCCATTCTGATTCGCACCACTCTCTTCCATTTGCTCTCCTTTTTAATCTTTTGTAGGTATTCTGGCTCCCCCTCACTCTTTACCATCCTATACCAGCTGTTGTACCTTGACTCTGAGATTTTTCCCATCTTTCCTCTCCTTGCCTTGCTCTCATCTCTTTCTCTATTTCCTGCCATTCTCTACCCCTAACTTGCATACCACATTCGAACCTCATTTCGCACCCCTCTTCCTCCCATTTCGAACGTCCCACATTACCCCTCCTCTCTTTGTCCATGATCTCCCGGATACACACTTGTGCTATCTTGCTTCCCTTCCTCCTTTTCAGTTTCTCTTCAAAATTCCAGGATTTGTTCAGTTGCCTGACCACTATTTTATCTCGTCCTATTCCTTCCCTCAGCATTCAACCTGGGCAGCTCTAACTCACCCCCATGACCCTCTTCAGAAATCCCTCACGCAGAGTCTTGACACTCTTATTTTCCTTCCATCCCCAAATTTCCACTCCATAACTTAACATTGACCCCACTAGCACGTCAACATCCACACTCTCATCCTCCAGTTGTCCTTGAACCTTCTCTTCCCTATACTCCACACTTGTTCCGTTACTTTACTTGCACGTTTTAATCTCCTTCTCACCTGTAGCTCGCTTCCTTCTCCTGCTTCAAACCAAAAACCTACGTAGCAGAACTCCTCCACCAACTCCACCACCTCACTATTTATCTTCCATTTGTCCTCTACTCTATACTTTCCATTTCTAAAACACATCATTTTAGTCTTACTCACATTCACCCTTGAATCTTTTTCTCTCACATACTCTTCAAACGCTTTCATTATCAGATTCAGCCCTCTAGCATTATCCGCTGCTAGAACTTCATTGTCTGCGTATGCTAGTGAATACATTTTGTTTGTTCCCAATATTGTTCCCCCTTTTCCTTACCTCTCCATCTTCTCCTCCTAGTCTGCTAATAGGACGCTAAGCAGAAGAGGACTCAACGAGCACCCTTGCTTAAGTCCCCTTCCTATCCAGAATTTCTTTCCTTTCTTTTCTCCTATCTTCACCCTTATGTTAGTCTCCACAAATATCTCTTTTATCCTCTATCAAACCTTCATCTACTCCTCTCTCTTTCATGGCCTTCCATAGCACCCTAATGTTCACGGAGTCAAATCCTGCTTTGAAATCTACAAACAGTGCACCTAGTTTCCTTTCCTTCCGCTCCAAGTTCCTATTGACTAGAAAGTTGAGCACCTAAATGTTATCTGTGGTTCCCATTCCTTTCCTAAAACCCGTTTGGTTGTGTGGGTTACTTTCCTTTTCGTCCACCTGTCTTCCCAGCCTCTTCCAGCACTTCCGTGTAAATTTTATAGCCCACTGACATAAGTATGATACCTCTATATTCCTCTCTCCTTTTTCCCTCTCCTTTATTAATCAACTGCTCATTTTCAGTTTCCTTGCCCCCATTCCTTTCTTCTTCCCCTTACCGCGCTTTGGTCCTCCACATCTCAGTGTCGCTATCACCGAATAGTGCTCGGAACCTATCTTATTGCTCACTTCCATTCTAACCATCAGCTTCGTTATTCTTATGCTAGAATGTAATCTATTACGGTTAGCCCTTTACCTGTGAACGTCTTTTTCCCTTCTTCATACCTCTCGGTATTGCCGTTACAAATAACCCATCCTGCCTCTCCCAACAAGTCTAGAAGCCTGTCCCTCTTCTTTCACGGTCCATGCATTCAGATCCCGCCTTATCAGCACCAACCCCTCCTCTTTTTCCTCTGTTCATTTCCTTATTTTCCATCCTCCCTCTTCTCCCCTTCTCCTGTACACGCATACAATCGCCACAACCATTTTTCCTACTTTTGTTCTTCTGATCATTGTTTCGTCCTTTTCCTGCGTATTATTTTCCTTTTTTTCTCTACCACGATTTCCCTTTTTACCCCTGACACCACCTTTCACTTGATCCTTCCTCGCTGCTTGCTTCTTCCATATGTATCCTTTCGGTAAAGTTCTTTTCATAATTTTCCACCCCTCATCCGTCCACGTTTCACTCATCATTATCACATCCCACTTTTGCAATTCACCCCAGAATCCTTTGTCCTTGTTTTTCAACCCTGTCACATTTCAAAATGCTATTTTCTTGTCTCTCTTTTTGCACCTCCTTTCTTCTTTGCATTCAATTTCTCTTGCCGTTTATAAACCCCAGCGTAACACCTGCATTCTCATTGCCCTTCCCTTTTTCCCCTTCATTCACTTTCTATTTCCTGCCCTCCCATAGGTCTTTTACTTCATCATCCTAAATACAGGCCTCTCTATGTACCCATGTCTTGTCTCTCCCAATCCTTACCCTACCTCCTTCATTCCTCTTAGCCCATGCCTTCCGCTCGATTATCCACTTTTTCTCCCTCTTCACTCACGTTAGATCTCCTTCGATTCTTTCATTTCTTTCTTTCAGCAACTTCTTCTGTTCCATAACTTCATACCTCTCCTCCTCACTCCCTACTTTCACTAAAAACATACATGCTTCCCTTCTTTCATCTCTTCTAGTCTCTATGCCTTCCACTGTAACTTGTGCACCGATATCTCTTATCAGGTTCTTAATCCCTTCATCTCCATTTTCACTGTCCACTTTCATGCCTTTAATTATTATATTCTTTTTTCTCTTCGCCCTTCCTTCCCCTTCCTTCCCCTTCCGTTCTTCTTTCAAACTTCTTGAGTCTCAAACACAAACTTTCATTGTCCTCATGCATGCTCGCCCCACACTCTTTTGTTTCTCCACTACCCCCCACCTCTTTCACCTTGTGTTCATTTCTTATTTTTAGTTTGCTCACTCTCTCTTCTGACGCTTTCATTTCCCTTTTTCTTTCCTCATTCTCTCTCTGCCTGTTCTTTATGCTTTCCAATTCACTCCAAACCTTCTCTTTCTCCCCTTTGGATAATTATCCCATTCTTTCCATTTCTGTCTCGCTTTGCTTACGTCCTCCTTTACCTCACTACGTGCCTCTTCATATAATCTAATCTTCCCCAAGTCTCGTCTCTGAATCCTTTTATAAGAACTTCTAATTTAGTGAACATGTCTCCCCTCTCCCTATGTCTCTCCGGCGTTCTTCTCTTTGTCTTTACATTCTTAAACTCGTTGTCCCTTTCCATATCTTCGGCTGACTCTTCTCTTTTCCTCTTTTCATCCCCCTTTTTCCGTTTGACTGCTATTCGCGCTCGCCGATTTTGGCCACTTATGTAACAAATTACTCGATGCCGCGCTCTGCGATTTCGATCTGTTCAGCCTCTCAATATTCGTTGGCTTGAACCCTTCTTCGCCTGATTTCACACTGCAACTACTCCTACCCCTGCCAGATCGCCCAGTTTCTCACAGCACCCAACTTAACCTCAAAATCAACTCTCATCAACTTTCCTATTTTTGCAGTCACAATACAACTTACCACCACTCCCTCCATTCACACTTTCACTTACACCCCAGACTCCCTTACTCACCGTACTCATTCAACTCTCCTCTTTTCACCAGCAAAAAATGATAGCACTGAAAATGCATAAAAAATGCGTGGATTTATATTTTTTAACCAGAAATCTTTAAACTCTTCAATTTATAAAAGTTTAAAATCTTGCATTTTAACGGCATTTAATTTAAAATTGTTTGATTTAAAAATGTTGAAAGCTTCCATTTTATACGTGTACATTATTGAGCGTTCGAATAAAAAATTTCTGAATTAAAAATATTCCAAGCTTCAATTTTAAAAGTATAAAATTCGAAAGAGTTTCACTTCGAGGGCTCTAATTTGCAGTTCAGTTTTGATTACTTCAAATAAAAATATTTTCAGCAAATAAAAAGATTTTCAGCTTCAGGGCCATGTGATACTAACCTCAAAATAATTTTCGGACATATTTTTCGCAAAAACTCACGTTAATACGAACTGAGATATCACGCTGAAAATCGGGGATATTAAATAGAAGGCATTAATGAACGTTTGTATACTACTAAATTTCTGGAAATCCAAAAAAAAAAATTTTCGAAAAATTGTTGGAATTTCAATGACCGTGAAAAATTTTGCGGGCCGAGAAAAAGCCAGGAATTTTTTTTCTCGATTAAAACGGCCACCCCGTAGTTTCATATTTTTATGTTTATTAAACTTATATGTTTAGAAATAATTTTCATGTTGTAAAACATTATAATAAAAGTAAAATATTACTTTAAATTTATTTAAAGTCATTCTAGATTCAATAATAATGAGAATATCGATCATTTTCCATTTTGCAACTAACTTCATTGGTTGAAAATAAACTTTCATGTAACCGGATGACAAGGTTATGCAATAAAAATTGTATCATCTAAAAAAATATTTTTAGTCTGGATTAGCCTATCAATCGTTTTACTGGTAAGAGGTACATGCTTTCATCAATATTTTCTTCATAAACTCACCTCCAAAATATGTTTCTTCTAATAATAAACCCGTGTTACCAGACGACAGCGAATCCTTGTACGATCTTTTTCGGGCTTCCAAATCGGTTATTTTGGTAAAATAATTACACTTCAAGTGTAATTAAATTGATACGTCTTGAAGTATACTTAATAATCTTCAATTATTAATAATTTTTAATGTAAAAATGAAACTATTAAACCATAAAATTAATGAAAAACTGCTTTGTTACCGGGTGACATGAGAATTCGGGGTCATTCAAAAAGTGATTAAAAGTCTGAAACTATCGTTTGAAACAAGAAAAAAACTTTATATTTAATTCTGCAAGAGAACGTGTACTTAACAATTAGATCTGAAGCTTTTTTTCAAAAGATATAAGGCCATAACTTTGAAAAAAGGTAGTTAGGAAACGTTACCGAATGAAGTTTACTTATATTTAATCGAATTTATTTTTATGCGGCGTAAAGTAAAACTAGTTGGAACGAAGCATATTATTGGAGAAAATACGCCCAATAAAACCCTGTAATTGAGAAAATTATTCCTCCAAACACAAAAGCGTATAATAATCCAGGGAAGTGATATTGGCAACTTTCTGATATGCACCCACACATATTGCACATCTTTAAGAGACTGGAAAAAATCCTTACTATGTATACGTCATGTGGGCGTTTTCACGAAAAGTGTCATTTTCGGCAAAAAAAGATAGAAAGTAAAGTTTGGAGCAAAGTGTGCGAAGAACAGGCCAATTTTATTCGCACGCGGTGAGGTGTGCGCGAATAAATTCTGCCAAAACATGTGAGAATCGGGCACTTCGCGTACGCTACGCAGGCAGGAAAAACCAAACTTCGCACGCAATTGTTTAAAAAATTCATATTTTAGATGGGCCACTTTGCGCATGCTCACAAATTACAAAAATATTTATTTTTTTTTAATTAATTAAAATTTTTTATAACGGAAAAGTGGAAAACAGAAGATCATTTCGACTTTTGTTTTCTAGTTTTATGTTCATGATACTGCTCGTTGTAGTGTGAGAGGATAATATTATCATTATGAGATATTTATATAAAAAAATTACTATATTTTTTTTATAAAACTCGCTCAATTTTTGAGGCACATCATTTTACTTACGGGGACGTTTTTTCGACGCGACGCTGAAGTACAGCAAAGTGAGTTAAAAATGTATCTTGATATA
>JAUMHM010083347.1:0-13391 GCA_032362435.1 Melikaiella ostensackeni
ATATATATATATATATATATATATAATAGAATATTTGAAAAAATTCTAGACCCTAATGCCAAATCAAAAAACATCTTATTTACAATTTTAAAAATCACTGTTGAAATATCACCCTCATAAGTGTATTTTATAGGGTCCCAAAAAACCCCATAAGTGAAAAATTGGGTTTTGCGATTTTGTAGCATTAGGTGTGATTGATTATCATTTATAACAATATTTTATTATAATAATGATAGAAGGTTCCATATTTTCGAACAACTTCCACTTTTCGTTCAATTTTCAATTAGAGTGAGGTAATAAATGATTTAAGTTAACAGAATAAATTGTTTTAACACTTTATTATTATTGTTAATAATGTTCTGTTTGAAAAATTGTACAAAGTTGCGGGTTTTTCCTTAAATTTGTAACCTTTTTCCAATTTTTAATAAGAGCGAGATAATAATTAATTATGGGTAGCAAAAATAATTGTTTAAACAATTTCTTATTATTTCTAATAATATTCCCTTTGAATACAGCTGGAATTCTGCAGTATTTTTGTTGTTGAAATTTTTCACTTTTTTGTCTACTTTTCACTTGGAGTGAGTTATTAATTAATTTAATTTGGCAGAAATATTTGTTTAAACAAATTATTATTGTTTATAATTGTCTTCCCTTACGTAAGTGCTAGATTCTAGCAGCTAGAAAGTTGCAGTTTCTTCTGACATGTTTAACTTTGCTTTAACTATTTAGTTATGAAGAAATTATAAATAAAAATTAGAGAGAATTATTCATTCAAGAATCTGTTTTTTTTTCCTGATATGTTTTTCGAAAATAGAACCAGATATTTAAAATGTTCTTCAATGTTCCTAGACGGATCATATTGAATCTAACCTTTCTCTGAAAATAATAACGGATAGCTTTTTTGGTGGAACTATTTAAAAACTGATGCTCGCTAATGTTCATTTATTATTTTTTAAGACCTAAATAGTGAAAAAAA
This sequence comes from Melikaiella ostensackeni, assembly GCA_032362435.1. Taxonomy (NCBI): domain Eukaryota; kingdom Metazoa; phylum Arthropoda; class Insecta; order Hymenoptera; family Cynipidae; genus Melikaiella; species Melikaiella ostensackeni. The sequence continues at coordinate 977 of JAUMHM010083347.1, forward strand.
AGATACAAATTTCTGCGGAGAGCAGCAAATTTCTAGCATTATTCTAAGAGAAGATAGTTATAAACAATAATAAATTGTTTAAACAGTCAGTTTAGTTAACTTACATTGATTATACCTGACTGAGTAAAAAGTGGACAAATAGTTAAAAATGTAGAAAAGCAAGCGCAACTGTGTAACTATTCAAAGACAATATTATTAAAAATAATAATAAATTATTCAAACAATTATGTTTGTTAACTCAAATTAATTATTACCTCATTCTGATTGAAAAAAGGACAAAAAATAGTAAATGTCCTAAGTATCTGCAAGTTTCGAGCATTATTGAAAGAGGATATTATAAAAAATAATAAGAACTTGTTTAAAAAATTATTCTTTTTGAATTTAATTAATTATTACCTCACTAAGTAAAAAGTGGACAAAAAGTTTAAAATTTCAGAAAAAACCGCAACTCTGTAGCATTACTGTAGGAGAAGATAGTTATAAATAATAATTGCCACTTGAATTTAAATATCGCCACTTAAGGGGGCGATATTCAGAAAATATTTTTCAATTCGTGTTGTGTGAGTAATTGTGAAGATGAACGTTCAGTTTCAACTTAAATTACATAACGTTGACGATTCTGAATAAAGTTTGCAAACAAGTCTTTTTTCCTGATGAGAAATAAGTGTTCAACTTTATGAGGCTTGCACCACCTCAAAATATCAGTTTCTTTCCACCACAAAATAATCCAATTATTTTTTTTTGGATTCGAACAAATTTCCGGGCGATATGGATAGAAATTCGAAATTTTTTTCCTAATGCACGTTTGGACCACCCTAACGGGACAATCGAATCGAAAGAAATGGACCCTACCGTCATACAGTGGGGCCAAAAAAATATCAGTCGATACATTGGTATATAGAAGCGATTTCTGAACCGACTTAAACGTTTTTTTTTTTTTTAATGAAGCTAATACAATTCCATATAAATCTGTAATGACTTATTTTTAAAAAAGTTCTTTAAGTTTTTTTATTTAATGAAAAAATGGGAAAAAATTATGTTTTTTATAAGAGTATCGATATTAAATGATGAAACTGTCTACAAAAGTTGTCTAAAGCTTTATTCAGTTAGTCAGAAACAAAGAAGTGAGTGAAAATGGATTCATGGGGATTGGCAGTAAATCGTTTATTGATTCGCACTAAATTTTGAGAATACCTGCATTGGAGGAATTTATGATGAAAAAAATCAAGTGTTTTCTACTAAATCGGCCAATAATTATACGAAAATGTTACTTACTTATCAGATGTAGTCATCCAAGTACAATTGATGATTGTTTGAAGAAATTTAATTAAGAAATGTACTCCTTAAAGAAACGAAATTTTTCTTGTTGCATTTTTGTTATTGAATAAGACAAAATTAATCAATTCTTTCAAAACAGGCCGTGACAGATTTATGCGAAATTTTATTAGCTCTATTTTACAAAAAAGAACGTTCAAATTAGTGGAAAAAGGATTTTTTACAGAGGCTATGAACGAAGGACAAGGATGGGCAATCGATACTTTCGAAGCGCGATGGCAGGCGTGGGAGCAGAGAATGGAGACGAGGATGGTGGAAGTCCACCAGCGGATGTACGGCAATCTAATGGCACAGATTTGCGAGGACCGAGCAAGAGGCCCAGGAACGAGCGCAGGAGCAGCGAGCGCAGCAAGATAAATCTCATGCAGTTCCTGGGCCCGTCCCGGCACTACCAGTTCTAGCCTTGCGCTGGAATCGAAACGTTGTTGAAGGTTGGTACTCACTTTCTTTTAAATGAATGAAAAAAAGGAATGATGATTCCGAGGGGCCGACCACTCTGATTTTTCGTGTAGCAGAAATATATTCACTAAAGAATATTCGGGAATATAAAGAATGTAACGGAATATTTCAGCATACAAAAAATATGAAGAATATGGAAATATGTAGGAATATAATGGAATAGTTGGGAATATGAGACAATATTTCGGAATATATTTAAATTTACTGCTAAAGAAGAATGCTTGTTAACAAAGTAGTTGAATTTTCAACAAACTAGATAAACGTTAAACCAAATAGTTGAATTTTCAACCAGCGAGATTAATTTTCTACGGAAAAAGAGGAACGAGCGGAGGAGTAGCGAGCGCAGCAAGATGAGCCTCATGCAGCTCTTGGGCACGTCCCGGCACCACCAGTTCCAGCCTCGCGCTGTAATCAAAACGTTGTTGAAGGTTGGTACATATACTATTTTTGTTTAGGAGAGTACCGGCTTTCGAGATATACTTAGATTCAATCCGAAATACCTAAAATCAATGAAGCAATAGTTTAAAAATGTCTTTAATTTGTTATAAACAAATAAGTGAGTGAAAATTGATTCATGGGTATTGGCAGTGATTTGTCAATTGATTCGCACTACATTTGAACAATTTATAAAAAAACGTTTCTCAATTAAATCCATCGAAGTAATGAATAATTTGTTATTTTGTGAACAAATTTCATAAACAGTCATTCATAGCAGGTATTTATGATGGAAGAAATCAAGATTTTCTACTGAAAGTAAAAATTCCGGGTTTCGCTTTAAGATAAAGATCAAAGTTTTTTTTCAGCCTGTACAAAAGCATTTAAATGAGTGGTAACTTCACTTAGTTCTACGCAAATAAATTTAAAGGATCAATACAATTCCTCCAGCGATTATACGCATATGAACCAAACTATTGAACCTCCGTAGTATTAGGCATAGTGCTAACGTAAAATTCAGTTTTACCTATGTGGATATAAACACAAGCCCCTTTTAGTTCATCTGACTGCATTAATTGAATAGGCTTGTCTATTCTTTCATCCACTTCTCTTAAATGCGAAAAACTGACACTTCCGTTCTTCAGTTTCTTCGTATACAGAACTTCTACTACAAAGTAACATTCATCTATAATTCGAAGAATTTTAAGGATTCTTGCAAATGAATTATCATTAATTTGTACGATGCTGTTATTTCTTTTGTAATTAGAGGAATATGAGTGTGTCGAAAACTTTACTGCTTTACAAATAATATTTTCGAATTGCAAGACAGGTCCGTCATTTGCCAAACCTGATGCCTCCAACGCTGCTTGTTCTCTACCCGATAGCACAGGTGCAACACCGCGTCCTAGCAAAACGCCTCCATTCGCAGTGTCTTCTCCAACATGAGCAGAATGACCCAAAGTAATTTTTTGTATCACACGCCTCGCAGATTCCGACATCTCAATGGCTTGTGACAAATGAGGTAATGTATCATTTTTTGCAATCCGTTCAGCAATTTGGATACATATACCTCTTGCTGAATGAACGCACTTTTTTAGTACACACATGTGAGATTCATACGCAAACGTGGAGAAACACCACAGTGGACCACACATTCGTACTGCTTTGGGGAAGTGTAAAAGGAGATGGACATTAAAGTTCATTTTTTCAGCCCCATACAATTTTTCAAAGTTTACGACAAATTTTTGTAATAATTTTTCACATTTCTGCAAATCGTTCTCTGTGATACCAGATTTCAGTAGTAATCCAATTGCTTCTACCAAAAGTGAAAAATGTTTTAGGTACTTCTTGGGAAGTATTTCTGTCAGACAAGGAACGGCGTAGTAAAGGAGAAACGATTTGAATTCTGTTCCCTTCCAACTTCGATGATCCATTAGTGCTCGCGCCAATCGGTGAATATGTCGTGGTGGCTTCATTGCACTCATTCGAGAGTTTAATGTTTTTAGAGCATCGGGATAACCGATGTAATAGGGCATACCGTGACTATCTATCCATAGATCGAACATTAAGTACACTACGCCTAAAAGAATACAGTGCAACCAATCTGGTGGAAATCCCCAGAGGACGTTGAAATATTGCACCAGAAAGAACGGACTTGGACCTTTGAAAGCTTTGAATGAAGTTTTATTTTTTTCCTTTCTCTTTAGGTTGTAAACTTAATTGTAATTCTTCTCTCATTTGATCCCTGACCTCTTTTTCTGTTCTTTCCCGGTACAATCCATCTTCTGTTCGTTCTTCATTATTTGTTGTGTTGTTCTCATCTATGGAGCACGGATATTTCCACGTACCCCTCTTCTTTTCTTCTCCTTCCTTTGTTTTTGATTTGACGTATCTTCCTGGATTGTAACAATAGGGACATCCAAATTCTCCATTGTATTGAACATTGTTCAATAACTTCGCTCTAGCCACTGTATCTGCACAGCAGTATAGAGGCACAATTTTGCTGTTTACTTCCTTTCCATCACCGTTTGTCCACGTTACTCCAGCGTTAGCCAAAACCTTAAAATTCTCTCTCAAAGGTTTAAAGAGAGCATGCGTTAATGGCTGCTTGGGCCCAAACCATAATCCAGCCAATAAAAGTTTTTTAAATCTTAATGATGGAGGAAGTTCATTCAACGATAAAAGAATTGGCCAACATGATTTATGTGCAGATTTAAAGAACGCTGCGCCATCCACAAATAGATTTATACTGAAATTAGTAGCAGATTTGACAATTGTTTGTTTTAAGATTTTATACAGTTAACCATCGTAAATGTCTTCAATACTTTCTCTTTCTGTCATTCTATATTCTTTATTTTCTTTCAACGCTGTATTAATTTCTGCAGTTTCCGAAAATCTTTTAAATTGTTCTTGCATCAAACATTGCAAAGAAATAGCCATCATCAATATTCCTTTTCCATGAGTGATTACATTCTTCACAGACTGCTATACTTTCACGTGATGTCCCTTTCTGCAACCTTACAATGTCTTTGCAACGTGGACACAAAGTATAGTACGAAATCATGTTAAGGAGAGAAGAAAAAATGTTTGACATTTTGTGCATCGAACGAGGTAGATTATTCGGACCAATTAATAGGTGAAGAACATCAAGCAAATTCTGAGCGCCAGCTTTGCTTTCACCATTACGAGATGATAAAGTCTCCATTATTATAACCGCTTCCGCTAACATGACGTTACTTCCTTCGTACAATGGTTGTTTAAGGAACTCATAGTCGAAGAGAGGAGTTTCATCATCATCGCCATCATCTTCATCTTCAGCTTCATCTTATTCTTCATCTTCTTCTTCATCTTCATCTTGAGTATTATTATCCTCTATTTCATTATCATTTGCATTCTGTTCTTTCCTCCTTCGAATTAATCCTTCATCGTCAGTGACACTGCTTTCGTCACTTTCATTTTCATCGGCATATTCTCCAGCACTTTCAACGTCTGATTTGGTTTTACCATCATCTTCTTCTGTCCCAGGAATTACGATTTCCGTGTCTAAGAAATGTTTACTTTCCATATTAATATCAATATTGGTCATCTGAAAAAATTGGATAATTAGAACCAGAATTTCGCTTCTGTATAAATGGGCATGATAAATATATATTTACATACATCCGTATTATTCTCATGTCTTCTATGTTTCAATTCTTTTTTCATATCTTCTTCCCCTCTCGCACATGTGATCCGTGTACAGTGTTTTTCTTCATCTTCCTGTTAGAATAATGTTTAATATATAATAATATGTTGATATGATATTATATAATATATAATATTGAGTGTTATCTAAATAATAAACACAATAAACGTATCCATTTGGTGTGTTATAAAATTATGTAATACTTTAGTATTACTTTAATCGTATACTTACTTCAATATTATTGTAATCTTCTTCATGTTTTCTCTTTTTTTCGACTTTGTCTTCATAGATGCAGAAATGATCCTTTGCAGTTGCCTTCTGGAATTGGAAATATTATTTTTTAAATTACTGGCTGTACATGTGAATGAATTAGATATGAAAATGATCGCATTAGAAATTTAGAGATTCACGCCTGTGCGCTCAGTCACTTAAAGACACCTGACACCTGTGACACCTGTGTATTTATATGTCAAATTTTGAGAAAAATTAAACTAACAGATCAGGTGGAAAAAGTTCACAATAAATTCGATTTGTGTGTCCGATTAAAAAGAAAATGTTTGCGAAATATTAAAAAATGTAGTACAGCAATATTTTTTAATTAAAACGATAATATTTTGACTGTTCTCCTCCTAAACTATTAGTCGAGTTATTACATCTTTAAGCAAAGTTCTTCAATAACACAAATATGAAAAGATATTCACAAAAACGTATCAGTAAAGAAATCATGTTTGCTCAGTTCGAGTCCCAATCATATTTCGTGAAGTTCCTATTGCAAAGAATACAGAACTTATGTGACTTTTGAGAATGTCTAAAAGTGCCCTCAACCCAGCAAACATGGTTGCAGAACAGATATGTCACAGGTCAGTAACCAGCGAGTAACTATGTCATCCACAAACTCTATAACAATTTTGTAATAGATCTAGATCGTTGTGACACACGTTCTGTAACAATTCTGGAACAACTTTAGAACTCGGTTATGTACAAGTTCTGTAACAATTCTAGAACAATGCTACAATTCTGTTTCGCACGTTCAGTAAAATTAAATCGTTTAACATACTATTTTAAAGTGAAAATTTATTTTTTTCATTTCTAAGTCTTTCAAAATTGTATCGTTTGAAAATAATTCTAGTTTGTAGTTCAAAAAAATTGAAAACAATTCTTAGTTAAGTAATTTAAGCCTGAAATATCCAAACTTTATAGTTTTGAGTTTACTTTACGTAATACAATATTTCAGGCTTTAACTATTTCGAATTAAAATCACGCATAAATAAATTTTCTGATGTTAATCTTTTTCGAAAGCCAATATGTAGTTGTGGAATTTCCAATTTTAAATTTAAACATCTAAAATTGTAGAGTTTCAAATTTAAATTCATAAACGCTATAACATAGGCTATACAGCCTTTAACGTTTTTAATTCACAGCTTTGAAAACGAAAAAATGAGTGACCTCTTAGTAACAGACACTCGCTGGAATTTTTTGAAACTAAACAACAACAAAAAACACTTTGAGTGGTGCCGGGAAGTTTTTGAGATTTTTTTGTGTACCGTTTTAGGTAGCAAGATAGAATATAAAATTGGAAATTATGAAAAAATTCCCGCTAAATACAGGAATTGTTTTTTAATCAAGAAAAAATTTATTTTTTGGATTCGGCTAGATTAACAATGATTTTTAAAAAGATTGACAACTTTTTTACGTAAAACATGTTTAGTTTAAATTAGAATAGAAATTCATGATTTTTTTTCTTTAACAAGAATTTGTACTTGGTAATAGTAGTTTGAAAATCACTAAAAATGACGAAATTCACGAAATTATCAGTAAAAACAATTTTTGATTGGAAATATAATATGATGGCGTGTTAGTCCAATTTAATCTAAATAATTTATAGGTAAAACATTTTTCATCTTGTTAAAAATAAATGTTAATCTTGTCGAATCCAAAAAAAGAAAACATTTTTCCTTTATTAAAAAAAAAATCCTGTATTGTATCTATACTGTAAATAGTGTAAATGATGTGGTAGAATTCAATTTATATCTTATAAAATTAAAATACTTTAATTCCATAAAAATTTAAGTAAATTATCTTACGGAAAACATATTGAATATCAATAAAAGAATACAATAAATGATTACTTTGAATTCTTTCATAAAATGTCAATAATTTTCTGTTATTGTAAGATTATCTTCGCAATTATGAAACCACAAATTTATTTCATTGCAAATAACAGTAAATGTGCAGCAAGAAGTATTTTGGAGGGCACTGAATTAAGATTTACTTTCACTTTAGAGCTTGATTGACAGCTTAATTTTAATTTGGTTCTTACTGAATTTGTACACGATCACTAGAGCACCTTTCGAATGCTTCGCGCAAAAATCAGTAAGAATATGATTTTTTTCGGGTACAAAAAAACGCGTTGAATAGACGTGAAATATTGCCACGAGAAGAAAGCGGTCCTCGATATAAATAATTTAATGTATATTTTTTTACTTGATAATGTTTTGATAATATTGGTACAATTACCTTTTAACGTAAAGGTAGGTCTTCAAATTATTAATTTTAAGAGTTTCCTGAAAATTTTCTTACGAAAATAAAAAGCACTATGCTATTACCCTCTCGCTTGCACTCACGTTTTTACTTTGGCGAGGGAGGGACGAGGAAAGTGGCCCCTGTCTACCTGACCGTGGTCTACTCATGCGGTCTTACTCCCTCAGGCTCAACTCGGATTTTACGTCAATTTTGACATAATTCTTCTAATCTTAAAAATAAAGTTCTTATGTGGAAAACAGTGCTGCAGATATTCTTTATATACTATTTTATTAATTTCCTCAATACTAAATTACTATTAACGATACAAATGCTACAAATCTTAAAATACTAATGCAGTTTACGTCTTTTAGTTTCATTCCAAGCATTCCAAATGTCCCTCCACCGACAAAATTCCAATACCTGAGACCAATTCTTTATACCTCTACCTGTAATTTTTTTCTTTGTAAGAGAAGATAAAATAGTATAGCAACAATATCTGCAGCACTTTTTTCCACATAATTACTTCATTTTTAAAGATTGTGAAAAAGAAACATAACATTTTTTTGGCTATTGGACAAAATTTCCAATTTGGTTTGATAGGGTGATTTTTTAAGTGTAGATGTTGTAAACAGTAAGGTACATCTTATAGTCAATCTTATAAAAAAAATTATTGGCAAAATTAAAGAAGATACGTAAATAAAATAGTTGTACACTTCAGACAGTAGATATAATTTTCTTCAAAATTTCCCAACTGATTTGTAACCAACAGTGAAAGCTAGTCCAAATTAAAAACACACAAAAAAAACATCTTAATACGTCAATTAGTGGCGGAGATATTCAAACTTTTTCAATTTGAAGGCGTGAATTCCATTCTGGCGCTATAAAAAAGGAGGATGGATGCCCTAGCCATCGCCCCCTCGAAGTCGGGTTGGAATAAGCATTGCCTCGTAAATTTTATAGCAAATAGTACAGCTGTTATTCTGTACTTAATGTAATTTCAGGTAAATCCGAAAAACGTGAAACAAGCCGCCATGTTGGAAGATGTCGGCTCAAGCCCCCCCCCCCAATTTACTGAATTTTGGTAGGTGATTCAACCTCGTAAACTGTATAGCAAATTGTACAGATCATATTCTATACTTGATGTAAATTTCAGCTTTGTATGTTTAAAATTGCACTCGCAGTAATTGCTAAAAAAAATTACCTCGCCCCTCTCTTGAAGTACAAAAATTTTTTTTTACATGCGCAGAAAAATAGCACCGGTCGAGTGAATTTTATCCCTATTCCATAAAGTTAAAATTGGAGGAGTCATTTTATTTGTTTATGATGAAAAAACATACCGTCTTTTTGAAGCCAGTTGTATACAATTTAATGATAAAAATTCGTTTTGCCGCTAAGTGTACTTAATGGCGCAACTCCTGTAGAGGACAATCACCCACTTTAGTTAATGTCCTATTGGCCAAACGTTCTTAAATTGCGTTGAAAAATAGTCCATTTTTGAATAACAAATGAGTTTTTGGGAAAATTAATAATTACTTCAGGCTGAATTTTTGCATACTTTTTGAGAGTGGAAAGGGGCATATTTTCTGAAAGTTTAAAATTTGTTTTTTAAAATGAAATTTGTTTCTTGAGAATCCTGCGAAGAATTAAAATGGTTCTGCATTTTGACAAATTATATTTAAGAGAAAATTGAAACAAATTTTAAAACATTTTAAATGCTTTCCTAATAAGTTGAAAAAGAATTTAGACAATTTCATTTTTAAGACACTTTCTTCAACTTTGCAGGATTCTTTTTAAGATTTGAGAAAAAATGCCACCCTTTTTAAAAGATATTTAGAATTTTTTAAAACAATTTCTAAAATGGTTTAAAATTTGAAAAGATTTCCAAAAACTTTAAATAAAATGTAGATTTCTGAAGAGTGTTAACATAAAATTTAAAAGCTTCTACAGAATTTTGAAAGTTTTCAAAAGAATACAAAATTTGTCTTAAGATTACTAGGAAATTTTTTCATGATTTTTACTTTTGAAAAATTAATTTTGAAAGAATATTTTAGAAAATTTCAAAAAATTTGAAAAGATTTTTGAAAAAAAAAATCTGGCAGGAATTGAGGTACTTCTTTTTAATTAAGAAAAATTCGAACTTCTAAAAATTCTACATTTCTTTCAAATTGATATAATTTTTTTTTAATTTGGTAAAATTATGTAAAATACCAATATTCTAATTACAATTTTTAAAATTTTGTTTCTACTTTTCTGGAATATTTAAAAAAAATTTTGAATATCAAAACAAATTTTAGGACAATTATATTGATGGGCGATTATCAAATCTAAGGAAAAATTTGAACAACTAAACTGACAATTACGTAATTCTGGATAGTTTAATCATATGTTATAAATAATTATCGTATCACTTATAAAGGTTTGATATTAAAAAATCGTATATTTTGAAGTAAGAAATAATTATGCAATTTCCAATTTGTGGTCCAAATATGGGAACTGAATTTCAGGTTGACATAGTTTAGTGTGAAAAGCTCGTACATTTAAAATATTCAAATAAGCAAAAAATCATAAAATAATTAATAATTAAATAAATCATGAATGTAAAAACGTAGTTTATAGTAAACGTACATTTCTTCCAATATAATTTAAGCACGAATTTAACTATTTAAATGTTAAAACTTTTAACAAGTAAATAGTCATTCTAAATTTTTATTTAGTATTAAAACGTATGTTTACTCTCAAACGGAAAAACTACACGCACGTATAGCGCATTATTGATGATAATATTGAGAATAAAAAATAGTTTATTGAATCAAATTAATCTGTTCCTAGAAAATTAAAATTGAAGATCGTGATATCACACTATGATGGACTTTTTTTGCTCAAAATCTGAAAAAAATACATTTTTTCTTTATTCATTAAATGGGACGGTTGGAAAATCCCGAAAGATAAAATTCCCGAACAAGAAAATATCTGAAATAGAAAATTCCCGAAATGATAAAATTCTCGACCGTTTATAATATTACCGAATTGGAAAATTCCCGATAGAAAATTTCCGAATTATAAAATTCCCGAATTTTAATCATTGAATTTGATTAAATATATATTATTAATTCATTAATACAACAATAATTAAGTACTTGTATTAATAAATTTTTTTGAAATGTTTGATGAATTATTAAAAACTATTGTTTGAATTTAAAATAACAATAATTAAAAAAACAATACTTCTCAATTGAAATTTTTGTTTAAATGTGCACAGTAATTTGAAAAATTATTGTTCTTCAATTTTTCAGCATGATTTTTTGAATTTAAAATAACAATAATTTTAAGAAATACTTCTCAATGAAAATTTTTCTTTGAAAATCTGCATAGTTATTTAAAAAATTATTGTTTTTGCATTTTTTACAATTATTGTTTGAATTTCAAATAATAATAATTTAAAAAATACAAGAAAAATAGTTTTTTAATTTACTGTGCACATTGAAACAAAAATTTTCATTGAGAAGTATTGTTTTTGTAATTATTGTTATTTTAAATTCAAACAACAGTTTTAAAAATGGATTAAACATTTTTAAAAATTATTAATACAAGTATTCAATTATTGTTGTATTTATAAAAAATTAATACATATTTTGAAAAAATTCAATTGTTAAAATTCGAGAATTTTATCATTCGGGAACTTTCCAATTCGGCAATATTATGAACGGTCGGAAATTTTGCAGTTCGGGATTTTTATATAGTCGGGCATTTTATCATTTCGGGAATTTTTTATTTCGGATATTTTCTTTTTCGGAAATTTTGCAGCGTCGGGAATTTTATTTTTCGGGATTTTTCAGCCGTCCTCGTTAAAACCCGAGGCGGAAAAATTATATATGGTTTATACATAGTGAGAAATATTATATATAATATTTCCCACTATGTATAAACTATATATAATTTTTCCGTCTGGGATTGTATTGATTTCATGATATATCAATTTTAATTTCGAAACCTTTGAGAAAAATGATTACTACGTTAAAATTTTATTACAAATTTGGGATAAAGTTCCGAATAGCTGAATTCTCTGATTTTCTTCAAACGTCGTATACTTATGTGTTTTGACGCGCTGATTACGAATATGATAGTTAAATTTGGCGACAAGACGATTTTCATGGTAAAACCATGAAAAAACCATAAAAATCATGGCTTTTTGCGTTCATCCAAACCAATACGCACAATATCGCTAAATACTTTGAAAAAAGTTGTATAGCTCATCAAGTTACACATTTTTCGTTTTAAACATTTTTATCTGCGAGTGATAGTTTTCGCGAAAATTAGTGATACATCGATCTTTATGAAAGAAAACCTTAAAAGTCAAGGTTTTTTGCGTTTAACTCAGCCCACTTCCAGAAGCTGGAAATAAATAGGGGGAAATGGTAGGGATTTGACCAGCATTATTTCTGTAATTAGTCACAGAGGTGCCTAATTACTCTTGTCGCC